>PVJA010046690.1:0-15004 GCA_004027025.1 Myocastor coypus
CTGGTGATTGAACTCAGGACCCTGTGCTTGCCAGGCACGTGCTTATTCTACTGAGCTATCTACCCAGCACTTTCAGTTTTTTTTTCTTTTTTTTTTGGCTGGCTGAGGCTGCCTTAAGGGCAGGTCTCATGTTCCACATGGGGGTGGGCATTGAATCGCGGTCCCCAGTGCCTGAGAGAGTTTGCCAAATCTTGTGCTTTAACCAACTGAGCTACCTGGCAAGCCTCCATGGGAGGCTGAAAACAGGAGGATCACTAAGACTCTGATCTACGTAGTGAGACTCTGTAGACCCTATGTATCCTGTACTAAATACATAAAAACAGTTAAAATAAAAGCCAAAAATTATTTATGACAGAAATTGGAATATTAACCATATTGTTATTATTAGGACGTACAATTTGTATTAGCAATCTTAATTATAGCACTGGAAAAAATCTGTACTTCAATAATATTTTACATTTTATATTAATACTTTGATTTCTCTTGGTCATTATAGCTTAACAACACAGTATTGATAATTTATATTGATATATTTAATTTGTAACATTAATAATACATTATAATATCCATCATGGTTGACATTAGTAATAAATCAATGTCCATAATATATTACAAGACAGGCAACTATAATTTATATATTATAATTTAATATTAATTTCAATGATAACTATTTGATAATATCAATGATTATTTAATTTCTACTGCTAATTTTGATTTAATTCATAACAGTGCCACTTACACTTTATATCAGTATCAGTAATTGATAGAATTCATGTTACTTTGTAATATTAGTGATTGTATATTCTGATGAAAGTAATCAGTGATTTAACTTCTATTTATAAACTATTTAATTTATAATACGGCTACTGATCAGTTTTATTGGCAATCTTAATTTGATATTTTTGTTTTGTTTTTTGAATCAGATGCTCACTATGTAGCCCAGACTGGCCTTAAGCTCATTGATACTCTTGCCTCAGCCTGCGATCACAGGTATGTTCCACCATGCACAACCCTAAAATTTCTATCAAGAGGACTATTTGATAATATTAGTAAAAACAATTTTATTTCTGTAATAGATTCATCACATTACTTCTGTTAATTTACATTAGAAAAGCATTTTCTTTTTTTTTTTGCTATGGAAATTTATTTACTTATTTATTTATTTTTATTTTTATTTATTTTTCAAACCTAAATACTGAGGATTTATTTATTTATTTATTTATTTAGTTTCAATTTTTTTATTGTTTAAATTTAACAATGGTTATATTACATATTTTCATCAGATCAGTTTAGATTAATACATATAGGTATATAAGATAGATCAAACAATTAAACATTAACCTTTCTAAATCAACATTACTTTTTTTTCTTTTCCCCTTTCTTTTCTTTGAAAGTTGACATATTGCACATTGTCCTCACAATCATTGTACAGAGTACAGTGTGTGGGCATGACCCACCTCCCTATTGATGTTGCTTAGAAAAAAAAGGGAAAAGAATATACTTCTCTTTGGACTAAGAGGAAGCAGATATATATAGAGTCAAATGTTTTGGTGGTCCACTGCAATTGCAAAACATTTGACTGTAGAAATGGGATACATTTAGATGACCAAGGTGACAGGTATTTAAAGCATGATTTTGGTATTACACATTATTGACATCAGTGAGGTTGCTTAGTTCAAAGGTATCAACATATAGTTACTCATGGTGAAAATTCTACCAATTAACTGCTTTTTTCAAAAACTTGATGGTAATTCTTTGGATTAATTTTGTAAATATACATACATGGTTTTGCCCCTACCTTATTTGCTAAAATTTCTCCTTTTTCTCTCTTTGTTGTTAAATCTGTAAGTTCGGGCTCTTTCCACTTAACTGTGTCTGTGAGACATTCTTTGCTCCCAGATAGGAAGTGCCAACATTGTGAAAATGGCTATACTTCCAAAAGTGCCTTATAGATTTAATGCAATTCTCATCAATATACTACCAGCATACCTCACAGATCTAGAGAAATCATTCCTAAAGTTTATTTGGAAACAGAAAAGACCTAGAATAGCAAAGACAATACTGGGCAACAAAGGCAAGGCAGGAGGCATTACAGTGCCTGACTTGAAATTATACTATAAACTACTATCATAAAATCAGCATAACATTGGGGAAAAATAGATTTGATGATCAATGGAATGTATTACAAGATGCAGATATAACTACAAATACACTCAGCCATCTTATCTTTGACAAAGTGGCCAAATATGTTCACTAGAACAAAGACAGTCTCTTTAACAAGTGGTTTTGGGGAAACTAGCTCTCTACATGCCAAAAACTAAGATGAGACCTAGGTCTATTGTCATGCACTAAATTAGAGTCAAGATGGATTAAAGATGCAAATATTAAAACAAACTTTAAATCTACTAGAAGAGGGGCCCCGGCAGGATGGCTCAGTGGTCTAAAGTGTCTGCTTAGGAAAGCTTAGGTGGCTGCAGGGACTGCGGTTCAATCCCCGGCACCACATGCTGCTCCACCCCTGCCCTCATGGCAGGCTGAGCCAGCCATAAAAATAAATAAACAAACAAACAAAAGTTCTGAAACAAGAAAAAAAATAAAATAAAAAATTCTTTAAAAAATAAATCTACTAGAAGAGAAAAGAGGTAGAAAACCTGAAGATATAGGTGTGGACAAACATTTCTGAACAAAATCAAACTGCATGGGAAATACTTGAAAGAATCAACTACTGTGACCTCTTCTTATTTTGTTAATTTAATTTTATTTATATATTAATTTATTTTTTACAATAATATATTGCATGTTGTTGTCTTCATTGTTTTTTTCAGAGTACAAGATGCAGACATGGTTTCTTGTCTAAACATCACTAGTACAGATCTTTCTTTTCATTACACAAAGAGAAAGTAGCCGTATATATAGTCTAATAGTCTGTAACAGTAGTGGATTATCAGCTCATCTGGCACTATTGGAAGCTGTTGACTTGAGCCTTTTACAACTCAGCATATTAATATGGCTTTTCTTTTTATATCTTCTCATTAGACTTTTCTGCTTGATGGTTAAGACCAAGATAAAGCAAGACCTATACTACGAAAAATGTAACTTTTACATCTGACAAATGTCAGTCAGGTCCCCTTAGGATTTTCCCTGAAACCAGGTACTGCGGTTTGCAAAACTTTTGTCAGTGTCAACCATCGGAATGAATCATGGCCATTGCTTGACCATTCTGATCTCTGTGGAATCCAGAGAGAATGTTTTCTCTCTAGGTGACTCTCTTTAGGCACACTGTACATCGTCAATCACTTTCCTCTGCAGCCTCATAGTCTTCTTGAACAGAAAATTTGGGACTGCACTGAGTTATACGCTGTTACAGTACAGGTTCTTTTACGTCCTGGGTCCTCACTGAACTTGAAGGGCTAGAGCCAAAGTATAGGCAATACTTGTATGCCTTCTTTTTGTCTAATTGTTTTGACTGCCAACTTAAGAACAGACCTGTTGTAAATTGGGATGAAAAGAAGGGTAAGGGTGAGGAATGGGAAAAAAGAAAAACTAAGATACATTATGTGCAGATACAAATTCCTTATCATGAATGTTAACAGTATGTATGGCAAGTATATACTAATAAAAATGAATAAAGAACAGTTTGAGAAGTAGTGGAGTATTAAGATAAAGTATAGAACACCACCAAAGAGTATTCTAAGTGGATTACAAGTGTATGAAATATCTGGAATTCAACATGGCTGAATAGAGTAGGAGCCACTTTAGACATGTCCAGAGAAAATCAAATACAAATGCAGGCAATTGTACAAAAGGGAGTAACATATAACCTCATGTGAAAATTAATCTGAAATAAGGCACTAATAGACCAAATCAAATGTAGGCATATTTGTTTATGAAAAGGTGAAGCAGTCTATGAGGCTGCCTGTGGGAGCTTTTCCTGCACAGAACACAGGACCTGCCATTCCAGTTGTTTCCCAAATAGCAGATAGAACCCCAAGAGTGTGGCAGAATCAAACCACACAGGACAGACTTGGAGTACAAAACCCACTTGCCTTTTTTGCCGTCCTCTAAACAGAGGATGTTGCAGCATGTCCGTGTATTTCACCAGCATGCACAGGGGCAAGAAACCAGGAAGATGCTTTTTCCTTGAGGGTAAACAAGTTTGCTCTCAGACTATGAGGGAATAAAAGAAAACTCTGTTTAAGCCAAGAACTATCAGAAACACATTGAGCATCAGCAAGCCCAGAGTCCTCCAGGGAGAAATACACCAATTGAGCAGGGTGATGAATGCTGCATGTGGTAGCAGCTAATTGGAACCCGTGGAGTTAGTGTAGCCATGGGCTGGGGCAGTGAGTCTGACCACAGTGCTTTCACCCTCGCTCTGCTCCTAGCATGGTGAGAGAGAAGGGTGATGTGTCAGCAGTGCAGAAGAGATGAGGCAGGGCAAAAGCTAGGAGGGGCCAACTGAATACAGACCTTGGACTAATCTTGGGCTGTCTTTGTCTATGGAATCCTGCTGCTGAAAGCCCAAACCAATCAGGTGAACCATGGCTGCAGAGACATGAAAGATAAGGAGGCTATGTGAGCAGGCCACCAAGTGACATCCAGTTGTTTGCTGGCTGAAAACTCGAACCATGGAGCAGTCAGGGGCAAAGTTTAGCCCACAAGTCTGTGTAAGTGAAAGATCAGAGCTGGTGCCTACTGCAGGCTGGATGAGCATGACCTGAATCGAGCACAAATCCTACTACAGACTGAGTGGGATCACCCAATACAGATTTGAGCTCTGACCTAAACACCATCACAAAACTGCAGACACCAAAACACAGTTACAGGCCTGTGGCCAGGGATATTTCATTTTGTTCTTTCTTTTCTCTACTGTTTTATTGTTCAGGTTTTTACTTCTGCTGTTAGCATTGTTTTGGCCATCATTATAATTTTTTTTCTCTTTTCATCGCTATCATGTTTAGTTGTTGGACTCTCCTGTGCATGGACATTGACCCAAGTTTCTTCTGGCTTGTGTTGTTATTCTCTTGCTTTGACTTTCATTCACCTCCTGTGTTCTTCTCCAGTTTCCTAAAGCTTGGGTGACTTTATTTGTCCTTAAGCCTTGTTTCTAACAGCTTTCCCTTCATTTATTTCTCTGTTTCCCACCTTACCTCTCTGAGTTCCCCCTGCCCCTGTGTAAATCACTCTACTAAGGGGAATACAAATTCCTAGATTGCGTTGGATTTTGTTATATAACTGTACGCCTTGCTCTGATGGTTAGTAGTACAAAATAAATAATTACCAGTTTATCAGTTTCTAGGCTGTGCTTCATGCTATTGTTATTGGAAATTTTACTACTTTAGTCAGGATGTCATACCTGTTGTGATCAGCTGTACTTCTTTGTATGACAACACTGTGATTGGCTGGGGTCAGAACCAGTACCACATTCTAGTACCAAAGGACTGGGCACTGAGTCAAACAGACAAAAACTTCTAATTCCTAGTAATGTGAGAAGCTAGTTTCTTGAGACAGACTCAAAGGCTGAGAACCAGCTACACACAGAATACATCTCTGGAGATCACGCATTTCCTGAGGAGGCCTCTATATGAGCAATGAAGTTACCTATCATAAGCAATTTATAAGCATTAACACAGAAAACAAATATTTAAAAAATTGATAATGATAAGATACAAAACCAGGATGCAAACCCACACTCCTAGCCCTCCCAGGGCAAGTCCAAGGTGTAACAAGGTACATAACAAGGTACAAGAAATCAAGAGCCACCAGAGTGAATTTTCTGAATTGTCTTCCTTAATCTACTCCCTTGAGACTTCCAGAGAACTCTAAAGTGGAAGTGGTGGTGCAATGGTCAGAATAACAATACTGCCTGGGGTCCCCAGATCTGATGGTAGGGGCTATGCTCAAGTCCCAGTATTACCCTGAGGCTACTGGAATCTGTGGGGTGAGGTGTAGCTGTAGACATCACAGGGAAATAGAGGTTGTAATCCTTAAACTTTCCTCCAATTCACCCAGTCATTGCTACCTAAGTCGGCTACAGTGCCACCCCAACTTCCTTGCCTATACTCCAAACACAAGCATTAATTCAATCTTGAATCTCCCTCTAGACTTTCTGCCAGGAAAGGGGAGGTCACAGGTGAGTCTGAGGTTGTGTTAAGAACTCCCCAAACCACCCTTGTGTGTGAGGTCTGGCTTTTCAAAAGAAGTTTAGAGCTCTTTCCTCTGTGGCCCCATAATCTTGAACAGAAAGTTGGGAATGATGTACAGTGTACCTACGGAGAGTTACCTAGAGAGAAAACATTCTCTCAGGCTTTCACAAAGAGTAAGCTGGTCAAGCAATGGCTATGACTCATTCAGACAGCTGACACTGACAAAAGATCTGACGAGAATTCTTAAAGTGCATCTCCTATGCCCAGATACACGTTGAATGAATTCAGGTAGGCAGAGCCCATTCAAGTTGATAGTCAATTAATCACCAGAGCCAGAACCTAGGGAAAAGAAGGCTGGGTCTTGGAGTAGAGTCAGCTCTTCATAGGTAGGGTGGAGCTAAGGGTGTGCCCCAAAAGGAGGAAGATGGAAAAGTGACAGAAGTGTGTAGGGTACCCTAATCTCAAAAGTGAAGAGAGCCAGGTCCTGTGACAGCCCTGGAGACTCTATGCAGAAGCAACAGGATATGGCACCTGCTCACTTCTCCTGAGGACCCTGGGACATTCAGGGACTGAGGAACTTGGCCTGAGAAGATCAGTTCAGGTCAATGTGTGGAGCCCCGTGGGGCAGAGGATACAGGGAATGTGAACATCAAGGGAAGACCAACGGTGTACCCTGCCCAGAATGCAGCTCGTGGGTGCTCCCCTGATATCAAGAAGCTTGCACAACCAGACAAGAAGTCTTAAGTGGTTGAGGTCCCACTTAAGAGGTAGCTGTGCAGGTGACAGAAGTAGGATCTCAGGCCCAGGCAGGAGTCAAGACAATGGCCTCACCCTGTCCCTTTTGTTACCCTTGGAAGAACCAGGGACAATGAGCACACTGGCTGCCATTCACCAATTCTCTTCTAGTGTTGTAACAGGAATTTGTGGGACAGGAGCAAGGATTGCATTAGGAAGTGGGGACAGTGGCCAGCAAATGAAATTTTTAAGTCCAAAGTGAAATCTTTTGAGTGAGGGCCTTCAAGGGATCTTACAAAATTATCTCCCAGGAATCCTGAAGTTGTCCAGAGCCTCCCCAGAGTGTGATGAGACAGGCCATTTGCTGAAGCATGCATAGGCCCTGCATAGTCCCTGGGTGGGCAATGCACGAATATTGCACAGAGTGGACCAGAAAAATAAGTAGTGTTCTACAGGGCAGGGATTCTGCTGCTTACACAACATCCTGAGCTTGCTGCTAAATCCCTTGAAAAGCACCCAGATTAAAAAAAAAATCCTTCATGGACTTCCTACTCAGAACCCCCTCCAAGCTAGCAGGAGCTTGCCTTCCTCATTCTTCATCACCATGACACACAACCCAAGCATTCAGTCACAGTGCTGCACAGACACAGGGCTTTGGTTTAAGGGGTGCACCCTTAGGCCAACTAAGAGAGAGTTCTAAACCTTGCCATTCATCAAGGTGAGCAGATTCCCATCCCAGCATACATGGACACCATTGAAACTGGCCACTTCCTGCTGTTTTCTGAGGGAGGTGGACACTTGTTCCAAGAATTAACTTGAACCAGCATGGGGACTTGGTGTCCAGGACATGCCAGTGGAATGTTGAGAGCCCATAGAGAGCACAGAAGGGAGCTACTTCAGAATAATGGGCATCTCACAGAGCTAGCCCACCATCTTGTCAGGATAGGGGTCCCCGGACTTTGCTTGTAGTGTGCAACCTGAGGGACAAACCATGCCTCTTTTAGGAGTTCCTGGAGCTAGTGCCTCCAAGAGTTTAATCCAGAACCGATATCATCAAACTACATCCCTTGAGCCTAATCTTGTCCAAAGGGGAAAAGAAATTTTGCAGATGAGCATTTGTAATTAATAGAAAGGAGTAGTAACACTAGCTACTGAAATCAGGAAAAGGAAACTTTCTATCCTCATCAGTGTTCATAACCCACTCACTCATTCATTCAATGAACTTTTACTGAGCTCATGCTATATCATAGGTGCTAGGTGAAGTACAAGGACATCTGAGGGAGGGATAGCTTCTTTGCAGATGGCAGGTGACCTGCACTCAGCTGTGATGCATATTTCCCAGAAATGTATGGCATAAGAGGAAGCAATATTTGCATTTACCTACACATAATGAGTTTAGCAAATCCTAGTTTGGTAGAAACTTATGATTTTTAGTTTTTAAGAGAATATACTCGTGTACTAATCTACTATAAAGTAGGATAAATTTGAGTGCTATGTAGGAAAATGTCACCCTTTGAAAAAATAATGTTAAGTAAGGTAAATGGGACACACAAGCTTAACTATCAAATAGTTTGTCTTATACTACAAATCCAAAGTATAAATGAAGGAAAGAGGAGCTGGGGAGGTAGCTCAGTGGCATAAGCACCTCACTGGCATGTGCAAGGTCAATAGTTCAATCTCTTGTACTGCAAAACAATAAAAAAATGAAAGAGGAAAATAAAAGGTAGATAACAGCAAATAAGGAGATAGATTATTTGCAAATGGGAAGAGATCCAAGACATGGAGGGAGGGGGACGGAGAGTAGAGAGTGTAAGAAGAAGTTGTGTTATGTACGTGTGCCAGCTCCCTACAATGAATGTAATCGTTATGGATTGCAAACGAGTAGCAATAAAAAAAGAATACATTGTTTTGTCTCTAAGAAAAAGAGGGTCCCTATTTTCTCTCCTTTATTCTCTTGAAATCCTGCTCTCCAGAACACTGATATGAACATTTTGGTGACAATCTCTGGTCTGTCTGTCTGTCTGTCTGTCTGTCTGTCTGTCTGTCTCTCTCTCTCTCTCTCTCTCTCTTACAAATAGCTCTAGACATCTGGTGTTGGTTATATTTAAATCATTTTATAAGAAACTTTTTCTCTTATTTCAGTTTCAAAATTTTAAAGCAAAGTCAATAAATGATTTGGCAACAGTTAAGAAATCACAAGTTCCTTTCTTCCCACATAAACTTCTGCAAACCACATGCTAGGTTCCGCTGATGCGGACGCGACCTGTTTCAGGAAGTCAGCCAGTTTCTTCTCTCCAGAAGCGTACTGCACAGCAGGGACCCTTCTCTACTGCAGCACGGGGTGAAATGAGAATTTAGGAGCGACGTTAACTGCAAAGAGGTAAGCCCGAGGCCTGTCTATACTTTTAGCAAAGCTATCCAATAAAATGTAATTAACTGCCCCAGACATCTGAGTCAGTGGTCTTCAATGTGAACAAAGAAGTAATAAATGGGTGAGTATTAAAAGGCTAAGTATGAAGACAACACTAAGTACAGAAAAAGTGACTTCGTATTTCTTTCACATGTGTGCAGGTGTTAGTGCAATGTAATTACAGCATAAATTTGAACATCTCATGCAGTGATAATCTTATTACTTTGAACTGGAAAACAAGAGAATTCTAACACAGAAATTGACTTGGAATATTACTTGGCCATGCCAAAAGTGATGTTCTCTCCTAGGACAACAGGGTTGCAAGCGACTCGGGGAAGACACCGTTTCACCTTATTACTCTTGTAAAGGAAAACTTGTCTTCTCATGCACGGAAAGAGGCTAGAGCCTAGTGAAGTTTGAGCTTAACATAACTACAGAAAGCTTAAAGTTCGTTATTAATTGCCACTTTTGTTGTTCCTAATTTAAAGTAACATGTTTCTAGTTCTATAACTTTTATAGTGTCTTGACATAACAGATGGTCCTTTCATTGTGGTCAAAAACTATAATATCAGAGAACAAATAAACTTTGTGATACTTTTTATTTATTTGTTACTTATTTATATATTTTGGTACTGAGGATCAAACTCAGGACCTTGTGCTTAGCAGCAAGTACTTGTGCCACTGAGCTATATCCCAAGCCCTACCAGTCTTTTCAAATATTATTTTAATTTTCTCTGAAAAACCAGTGATGTTGAAGAGCAATTGAAAAATCTAAGTTGAAGAGAACCTCACCAAAATTTACCAGGCATTTTTCCCAGTCATTGAGTGCTTGTTAAATTCCTTGGAGTTTTTTGGCAAATAATTCAATGCACATTTAAGTTTTATAGTTAATTTCACACATATTTGATGTCCATTGTGGGTCTTGAATATAAACTAATTTTGCACTGAAATACAATGATGCTTACATAATGACTGCACTGATTCTGAAGGGACTGGACCAGTTGGGCCAATGGTATCTATGAAGCTGTGAATGAGGTTACATAATTTCAATTGTATAAATTGCTGTGATAGTCAATAGAGTTGTATCATAAGATGTAGAATAATAGTAGAATCAACTTAAACTTGGAAAAACGACTACCTCACTCCCATTGAGCAGATGGAGGTCACAGCTCCAGATTAGAATCACAGAATTCTCTGCTCAAACTGCACCCAGGATGCATGAAATCAGAATCTCCTGTAATGTACCTGGAAAGAATTTGTGACTTTTAAATTTCCAAGTATCTGCCATATGCAGCCAAAGTTAAGATCCATTGTTTCAGTGGAATACATGAGGTTTACTGGTCCTTTCACTAACAAGCAAAATCCTTTCTTGGGAGGAGAGAGAAGCTTCTGGAAAGACCTGGAGCTTATTCATTATCTACCTTGCTTTGACTTTAAAAACAAAATCCAAGTCCCAGGAATACTTCTCTGACAAGCTGAGCCTGTGAAAAAGGCTGAGGGCAGTTGGTGGAGTTCATGCTCCTCCTTCAATAAGTGCTTTTCATCCTTGCAGTAATCCTAAAAACTGCAAATCTAAGAAAGGAAATGCAGTTCCACAGGAACTGCAGACTCACTGCATCTCCAAGGGAAGGAGCTGAGGACCCACACATAGTTTTTGAAACTCCACTAATGTTTCAAATGTATCTAAGTATCAGCTGCAGAGTCCATTGATAGGGCACAGCATTGCAAAAGAATGACAATTGCATTCACCTGAATTATTAAATATAGTCATCAAACTTATTTTCAAACTTCCTATTTCCAACTAGACCAAGGACTTAGTCTCTATAGCTATAACTGATGACTCTTCAGAGATATATGGAGAGTAAATTTAAATGTAGAACCTGTGCTTTGGGTGGATTAGGCACTTCCAAGTTGTGTTGACTTTTCAGATGGCTGTAGACAGCTGCTAGGTAGTGCATGCATCTAAAATTGTTGGGTTTTGTCCTGTGCTATGGAGTGTCCGGGACTCCCATTTGTTCTCTGAAGTAACCTGGTCAGTACAGAAAGACAAGTGGGCAAATCCGTTCCTGGTATTTGAACTCTGTAGTATTTATGATATAGCTATGATGTCTGTGCTGATCACTGAAATGATATAGTTGCCAACAGGTACCTTGGTCCAATCTGTCTGGTTCACTAATTTCTCAAGTAGATCCAGGCTCAGTTTCAGCTCTACCACTTACCAGCACAGGGACCTTCGGTCTATTAACCCATCTGAGACTCAGATTCCATGAGTGTGAAGCAAGGGCTTATAATACCATCCACTTCCTTGATGTTCAGGAGAATGAAACGAGAAAATGCAGGACCTGTGCTTGCCTCAGTGTTTGCCTCATGAGAAAAGCACCCGACAAATGCTCCCTTCCATATTCCTGGGATCCAAGCAGCATATGTGAAATCAGGGTCCATCATTTCAGTGATGGATGCATTTAATACTGTTATGTTTTCCTTTTTCTTCCAAAGGTACTTGTCAATTCATCAATTTTGGAATAGATACACTTAACTATCTATGATTAAGAGTAAATTTCATGAACTAAAGGGCCTGCAAGGAGCCCCAGGGGCTAGGGGTTTGATCTCCAGGCCTGCTATGCTGCCCCCACCCCCAAGGGGCACACTGAGATGACAAGACTAGGCAAGGTGGTGTGCGCCTGTAATCACAGCTCTTGGGATGTTGTAAATAAGTGGATCACTATGAGTCCGACCTAATCGTGAGACCCTGAAAACCCTGTAGGCCCTTCCCTAATATACAAAAGAAAAGAGAGCAGATTTTATATAACATAATAAATTTTGTCTGCAGAGCCATTTCTTAATTGAGTTATTGTCATAATGAACCAATGGTTGACAATGTCAACCATGGATGAATCAGAATCCATTACAAATCAGGAATAATTGCAAGTTAACAAAAATTAAGTTCTAGTTGAATCCCACATGCCATAACAGATAAGTCATTCAGCTGGGGTGATAAATTAATTGCCTTTGATGCCTGATAGGTTTTCTTGGTATTGCAGAATTAGGGAGTATCAACAGGACCATGTCATGAAACATATGCAGCTGGGGAGAGGGTCTAAAATGAATGGCAACTTGTCAGCGGTGGCCCAGCTTCTCTGGAAGGAAGCCTGTGAAGGGAGAGAAGGAACGAGTCATCTGTATAAAATGACTGTCTGTAGTAAAGAGCTATCACAAGATAAAAAGTGTCATTATCTCTGAGAGGAACTCTCCAGAGGCCACCTAGGCTACTTTCATGCTCAATGGCATAAGATTCATTGCAGTCTGGCCTAGAGGTGCTGTCTTCATGGCCAAGCACCTGATCTCTGCCCTGCAGCAAGAGCTGGTCCTTAGCCAGGGTACTTTCTGAGCTGCACTTCAAGCTACACTGGTATTTGTTCGTACAGGAGCAGGTATCAGACTTGACTCAGGGCTTCATGAATGTTAGCCAATCAACCACTGAGCTACAATTCCAGCTATGAGTTTGTCTTTTTTGAATGTGTCGTAGCAGGTAGGTGTGGTGACACATGGGATCCCAGCACTCTGGGAGACTAAGGCAGGAGAATTTCAAATTTAAGTCCAACCTAGACAGACAATTTAGCAGAAATCCTGTCTCCAAAGGCTAAAAAAAAAAAAAAAGACTGACTTTGTGTATGTAGATACCAATGACATGCAGGATTATGGGTTCAACTCCCAGTAAAATAAAGTAATGAATGTTAGCTATCCTCTCTGGTCGTACTGGAGAGGAACACTGGGGTGAGCACTCGCAGAAGTTGTTTCCCTTATGCAAAACACACAGCAGAGAACTGCTGAGCTTGTACCAGGGACCCAAGCAATGAACAGAAAACAGAAAACTTGCTATGAAATGACTTCCTCACTAGAAACAACTATGTTTGGCTAAGAAGGGGAAGCTAGCAGAATCTTTGGTTATGATTCATACATCATCTTGGAGCACCCAAGACGACAGGTCATGAAAACCTCACAGATGCTACCACTCCCTCGGAGGCTTCTGGGTAGTGAGTTCAAGTTGTGGCCAGAGCCAAGGCTTGCTCTGGCACTTCCAATTGTTCTGGTGAGTGCTTCCACCAAACAGCTCTCCTTTACTGCTTTCTGCTCTTGCTGAATCCGTTTCCTAGGACCACAGGCATAAAGTGCTACAAACTTTGGGTTCTGAACCACTGAAAATTACTGTCTCCCATTTCTGGCATCCATAAGTCTGAAATCAAGGTGTAGCCAACAGACTGGCTCCTTCCCTGGGATCCAGAGGGAAAAGTTGTTTCACACCCCTCTGCCAGTTTCCAGGGGTGGCTCTGTCTTTGGTATTTCCTATCCAGCCCCTATTCTCCTCTTGTCACTTCTTTCTTGTATGTCACCTTTTTCTTAGGATCTCAGCCATTGGAGGAGGAGCCACCTTCAGCCAGTGGAGCCTCATTTTAACTTGGTTACATTAAAAAATCCAAATAAGGTCATGTTCATAGCTCTAGTAACTAGAATTGTACCAGAACCAGAGCCAGACTGAGGGAGTGACAAGTGACACAGTGGCTTTTATTTCTTAGTCCTCTTCATCTTGATCACTACGCTTTCCAGTGTGTCTAATGTCGCGTGCCCACAGCATGTGCCTTGATGGCCTCACCCAGCACAGCTCTGCATCTTTGCTGCTGAGTTTTCCCAAAGCAAGATTCTCTGTTCTCCTACTCATACCAGGGCTGGGTGTTTATTTTTTTATTTTTTATTTTTATTTCTTGTTTCAGAACTTTTGTTTATTTATTTATTTATTCCTGGCCCCAGTAATTTTTTTAAATTTAATATTTTTATTGTTTAAATTTAACAATGGTTATATTCCATATTTTCATCATCAGATCAGTTTAGATTAATACATACAGGTACATAAGATTGATCAAACAAACATTAACCCTCTTAAATCAACATTACTTTTTTTTTCTTTTCCCCTTTCTTTTTTTTTTTGAAAGTTGACATATTGCATATTGTCCTCACAATATTTATTTATTTTTATGGCCGGCTCAGCCTGCCCTGAGGGCAGCGCTGGTGCAGCATGTGGTGCAGGGGATCAAACCGCGGTCCCTATAGCCACCTAAGCTTTCCAAAGCAGGTGCTTTAGACCACTGAGCCATCCTGCTGGGCCCCAGGGCTGTGTGTTTAGAAGGCAGCAGATATCCAAGTTCCCAGAGCTGGGGAAGGGTGAGGACAGAATGGGCTGGGGGCTCTACTCAGAGACCATATTGACACCCCAATGCAATCCCCATGGAAGTTCTCAGCCTCCACTGTACCCAAAGTACTTGATTTCACCTTGCAAGACACTTAGGGAAGGGACAGGGAAGGACCCATTTCTCATGCAAATTCTGCCAAGACATTTTCCTGTGGGGCTGGAAGCCACCTCCTGTGCTTATAGTCTCCACTTCCTACCTCTTCCCAGGTTGTCCCTAAGATTTAGCCTTCTCAGCCACCTGATGCTCTTTTGACTCCTTTTTTTTTTAGAATCTTTTTTATTTTATTTTTTTTCTTGTTTCCGAACCTTTATTTGTTTATTCACTCATTTTTATGGCCAGCTCACCCCGCCCCGAGGGCAGGGCTGGTGCAGCATGTGGTGTCAGCGATTGAACTGAGGTCCCTGAAGCCGCCCAAGCAGGGGCTTTCGACCACTGAGCCATCGTGCCAGGCCCCTTGACTGCTTTCC
>PVJA010046691.1:0-14975 GCA_004027025.1 Myocastor coypus
TCTTCAGTACAATGTGAAGTCCTGCTTAGAATCATTCACATTCAGCCAGGAGTCAGGACATCCTCTTTTCAAGTATGTGATTGCTAGGAGTTATACTCTCAGCCATGTCTAAACCACTTTCAGTTCCTTCTTGACAGCTTGTCTTATACAAGAATCAAAACAATATCACCATCATTTATTTAGTTCTAAACATAGGCCCAAACTCATGATAAATAATTTGTGTATCTATGGTGATTCTGATAGTGATGAAAGATAAAAAATGAAAAACAAGTAAAAACTAAGGTTCATAGGAGACACAGAAAGGAAATGGAGAAAGACTAAAGGAAACACAAGCCAATGAACTGGATGAGGCACCTTCTGCTTCCACCTCACATACACCAGCTCACTGGTGTCTTCCAAGTCTGTAATGTGGTTATCATTCATCCATTTCAGAAAGGAGGAGTGATATCTAATGTTGTCTGGAGCATTGCTGTTTCTCACACTCAGAATTGCCCAGAATCACCTTGTCAGGCTTTGTATCTAGATTTTGTCCCAAAGCCTCATATGCTGAGTGGTGGCTTATCCTAGGGTGTGTGATGTTAGTGCTAAATTCTGTGGCACTGTGATTAAGGCTACATGCTGACTAATTGAGTCTATCGGCTGGGGAGGCACAGTTCTGAGTGTGGGAGGAACTCCCCCAAACTGAGTAACCTAGAAGGGGTAAGAGAGACTTTCACCTCACTGCTTGCTGCCTTCTACCTGCTGTAAACTATCTGTCCTCTGTGATGTTCCCGGGCCAGGCTGTGCTGTACTGGAGCTAGAGAAGACTATGGATTGAACCCTACCAACTGTGAGCCTTTCCTCCAAATTTGGGTGCTCGGTATTTTCTCTCATTCTTTCCTTACCCCAAAATATGAATATTCTAGTTTGCCACTGGAAAACAGTTTATATAATTTGCTCTTATTAGCTCTACTTAATTTAGGGGTACATAAAATAGCATCTTATGGACACTGGACATATGTTGTTTAATAAATGCATTCCATATTGTGTCTTCAGTCATTGGCATGGGAATCTATTTGTTGGAAGGCAGCTATGCTCACCACTATACCACCAATGCCTGTCTGGGATGTATTTATTGGGCCTTGATTTTTATTCAAAGGTTTTAGAGAGGAGAACTTTCTTTTCAATAGAGCTCAAACATGGATGCATTTAGAATTAAAACTGCTGATCTCTGTCACATCAAGGAGCAGAGCCTTAGAGAGAGAAAACTTGAGATACACCTGAAGAATTAGGTCTTTATCTAAATCTTGAAAGTAACAATGCCTGAAGTTTTAATTATCCTGGGAATTTTAAAGAATAAAAGTTTTCTGTTTATGTATTAAACCTGTGTTTTTCTCTGACTGATATATAAAGTCAACTAAAGGTCCAACAGCAAGGAAGTTATGAGAAGATTTTATACATAAAAATAAAATCTTATATAACTCCTGTGTCAAAGGATTTTCTAGCAGGGTATGGCTTAACAAGCAGACTATTTCTAAGTTTTATTTGCCTTGTTATAGTGTCTTTTTATCTCCATCTGCAAAATTAGAAAAATTGCATTACCTGTCATTGAATTTTCTGTAAGTCCTCAAAGAGATAAGACACATAAAGTGATATTAGTAATTAATAACACGCAACCAGTTATGTAGTGATTATTATTACTCATATTATTTATATTTTTAGATGACAAATGAAGTAGGAAAACTTAGCTATTTTCATAAGAAAGTTATTAAGGTGTTGTTTACCTGGGTCTTACCTTTAACACTCTTTAAAAAATTAAACAAAAGAAGGATAGATATACTAAACGCAAATGCTTTGCTGCTGAGATTTCTACCTAAAGGTTCTATACAACAATGCTTTTAAGAGAGAGGGAAAGAAGTTAAATCATATCAGAATGGGTGCTGGTGAGATAGCTCTGTGGAGTAAGCATCTGCTTAGGAAGTGTAAGGACCAGGGTTCGTTCCCCAGTCCTGCCTGCCATGCTGGACTTGCCCCATGAACATTCCAGATTGGCCACCAAAACCCTTTATGGTGATGCACGCCTGTAATCCTAGTAGTGGGGAAACTAAAAACAGGAGGATCGTTGTGAGTCTCAGCTAAACTGTGAGACCCTGCATCAAATACATAAGAATAATGAAAAAATAAATAAATCATATCAAAATGGGTTTTGATATAGGTTTAAGAAATCCACCAATTAATAGTACAAGTTTTGAAGAAATAATATTACAAGTTAAGGTTATTTTTGCAACTTTAAGAGCTTATTAGGATGGGGGCTGGGGAGATAGCTCAGTAGAATAAGCTCTTGCCTGGCAAATGCGAGGACCTGAGTTCAATCCCCAGTTCCACCAAAAAAAAAAAAAAAAAAAAAAAAAAAAAAAAAAAAAAAAAAAAAAAAAAAAAAAAAAAAAAAAAAAAAAAAAAAAAAAAAAAAAAGAGCTTATTAGGATGGATGTATATACCTGATGCATCTTTCTACTCTGGAGGTCATGCACAAAATTATTTTGTATTTGCAATCAAAGAACACTCAAAAGAAAAAGAGACATTGTCTTGTTTCAGGAAAGAGGCACTTTTAAAGCCACCAGGGCAAATTACTGGAATAAATGTAAAATACTACGCACTAATGTAGGTGAAAAGTATAAACTGTAAGCTTTTGGTAACTACCATAGGGTAGGGACTGATGTGTCAAAGGACCATGGACTTCGAACCCTGGAGCTGTATGCAGAAATACTCTGGTATATTTTTCAGTTCTTTCCTTGAATATCTGTAACTTTCTACCGGGGAAGTGAATCTAAAAATGCTCTACTTAATATCTCCCAAAAGCCACAGGTGCAAGCTGATTTCTAGAGACTGCCTCCAGAGACAAGCAAACATTATATTACAACGGATGTCATTAGACGTACAGAAGGTAGCACAAAATGCCTAATTTATTCACAAAGTGACATTTTATTTAGTGCAAATAGGCAATTTGGGCATTTACCGGAGGCACTTTCAGTAATAAAGGGGTGTTACTAAAATAGGTTGGAACACCTGACATTGTTGTCTTTACAACACAAGTTGCTGTTCTTTGGCTCTGGCAGAATTTAAGCATAAAATAGAATATGTCTAGTGTTTAGTAGCTTTCCTAATGAGCACAAATTCCTCCCTAGTCCAGTGCTACATGACTCCCCTAGCCATACGCTCAGAGGTTAAGTTACTGTTAGTTATTTATGCATCATGTTTCCAGAATGATTTTTTTTTTTTTTTTTTTTTTTTTTTTTTTTTTTTTTTTTTTTTTTTTTTTTTTTTTTTTTTTTTTTTTTTTTTTTTTTTTTTTTTTTTTTTTTTTTTTTTTTTTTTTTTTTTTTTTTTTTTTTTTTTTTTTTTTTTTTTTTTTTTTTTTTTTTTTTTTTTTTTTTTTTTTTAAGCTCTGCATTAATTTACTTCTACAGTCAAAGGTTAATTACTATAGTGCATGCTATGCTTAGTTGAACACAGGGTCACTGTGTATTCTAGCTGCTCTGACAATTTATAGTTGTTGATGGTATTTGGCAGTATGGCTTGATGGAGAGGTCGTTCTTAAGCATTAATGATTTTGGATACTGTGTTCTCATCAGTCCTGTGAATACTAAATAACTTCTCTATGATGTTAAGAGTGGGCATTCCTTCTTTTACACTTAAGCTTAGTGCTAAATATACACAAAGTATACAGCAAACTAAATGATATGTTTTGACACGTGGCAATCAATTGCACAACCTGACAAAAGGTTATTGAGCTTAATTTTTTGTTGAAATTAAGAGGAGAGTGAAATTGGCTCTTTCTATCCTCTTCTTTCCCAGCACACACCCGGTTTCCGACTTAGGCCCAATGTTCAGCACAAACTTCATGTGTGGCACTTCACTAAAGAAGTGGTCCCGCATCCGTGTTTCATGACTCTCAAGGGTCTGTGGGGCCCGAGTGCTGCTCAAGGTGTTGCTTGCACTGAGCGGCACAAAACCTTGCTGTTTATCCTGTTCTGGGGCCTTTCCATTTTAATATATCCCTCTTGAGGTTACAACTGCCTTTGGGAACGTAACGAATACCTCCAAGTGTACATTTCCAAAGCTGACAAAGAGAGTTATTTGAGATTTAAGAAAGCTCCACTTCCCACTCTTCTGACTACATCTTGAACCAACGCCTGATGCAAAAGCTAGAACTGAATGATACCTTTGCATATATTAAAAAAAAAAAAACTGAAATTTTACCTCCCCTGATGGTGTGCAAGCTATTCACATTGCATGCTTTCATGCTGGAAGAATATCAATTCTAAAAAAAGAAAAGACTCTTGTGCTTAAAACACAAATTTGATCATTAGAAGAGCTGGAGGAGAAAGCCACCAAGCATGTCATTATTGGCACTGCTTGCACAGTTTGCTAGAAATACAGAGAATGATCTTGGGCGCCACACACGGCCTGTGTGCACGCAGCTGTTTTAAGCACCCTCTCGGGATGGGAAAAGCAGGCATTTGGAGAGTGTTGTGGGCTCTACCCCACCAGATCCATGCACTGCTCACTATAATAGAACCATCAGCCAAAGGTGCAGACCTACTTTCCAATGAAAAGGTAGCCTAGAAATGACAGCCACCCAGGATCCCTGCTCAGCATGCAGCCGAGCAGGAGTGGTCTGTCTAAGACCCCTGCTCCTGTCCTCTCCTTTCTCCTGAGTCAGCAGGGACCCGAACATGCACGGTTCCTCTATGTGCCTGTGATCAAAGGGACGAGAGTTGTTGCTGCTACTACCTACCGGGTCACAGAAAAGAACTCTCCACAACAGAGATGGAGGAGGCACATTTTGAAGTCCTTTTTCCTACAGGACTTCAGATCATATCCTAGCATTGTGAACAAATTCTAAGGTACTGGGAACAAAAACCAATGAAAGCCCATGTTAGATTAACTTAGAATCACACATAAAATAATTTCTAGATGCCACTTACGTTGGTGGATTAGTAATATGAGGTGCTGCTGTACTTTTAGCTAGTAAATAAAGACAACTACAGAAGAGATATTATACCTTTGAGTTTCTTTTCATTTTCTGAAATATATATATATATATATATATATATATATATATATATATATATCTCCATTCTACTCTGTTTGGGATGTGGATTGGCTGCATGTATTTCAGGTGCTTTTTATGTTGTCCTATAGAATTACCAGTTTAATCAGCCAATTGGAAATGCATTAGTGACCATCAGAGAATTATGAAATAAATCTACTACTATTCTACCGTAACACTTGTACTTTTGGAAAAATGGCATCACCTGTGGTGTGAACAACATTACAACGATGAAGTTAATAGGAAGGAAAGCTAATGTAAAATGGGCAACACTTCTGGATTTCATTGACTTTGTGAATCCTGCTTTCTCCCACTCCTCTGAAAAATCTGCTGAAAACACATTAGAAATCTATAGCAATAAAACCGATTTCTTTGTGATATCAGAATTGCTGATAGTCTATTATACAACAATTTTATTGGACACCAGCTCTAATACGATCAGACATACTTCCAAGATTTTGCAATAATAATTACAGTAAGGGTTGGGGCCAACCCAAATGGCATCCACTGAAGTTATGCAGGAAGAAATCTTAGTAAAGTGTAAAGCTGTCTGTGTTGTTTACTCAAGAGAGAGGTTACATGTGCCAGCCAGCATTCCTCAACAACAGATTGCAACAATTGTAAAATGTGGTTAAACTAAGATTCCTTAAGGACTCCTATTCAAATAAATGCTGCAAGGAATAGCAGTGTATGCGTGTGTGTATGTGTGCTTGTGCGTGTGCATGTGCACACACATGTATGCCCTCATGTGTGAGTGTGTGCGTGCGTGTGTGTGCAAACATCCGTTCCTCCACTCAGTTATAAAACCATAAATCCTTGCATTAGTATTGTGGTTTTACAATATCAGGAACATATACATTGCAATGTCTTCACAGTGCGTATGTGTGTGTTTCTGTGTAAGGATGTGTATGCATGTGTGTGTGTGTGCAAACACCTACTCTCCCACTGAGTTATAAAACCCTAAATCCTTGCATTAGCACTGAGGTCTTAGAACATCAGGGATACGTCCATTGCTCTGACTGCACACAATGGGAGTCTCGTGTGTGAGTAAAAAACGTTGAATAAAGATTAGCCTTGCTTTAAGCAGCATTATAAATATCTTATTCCAAATTTATTTTTCAATTGTTCATAGTTTTTCTTTTATTCTCTGCTCTGCATGAAACTTCTGTTTGACCCTAGATTGCTCATTATTACAAGAAACATAACATAAAAGCCTACTTCTCTGGATTCTAATAGTCACCAGTGAAGCCCTAGAGCTTTATCAAAATAGATATAGGTATTGATTTTTCTCCATAAAGATCATAGGGAATTCTTGACTTCTTGGCCACTTTTAATTAGCATATAGCTTGCTTTGTTGAGAGAAATACTCATCTCTGAATTTGTAAAAGGAAATTATGATAGTTATACAGAAAAATACAACAGAAAGTCCAGGCAAACTTTCTTCTCTCAAAACATCTGCTCTTAAACTCTTTATCCGAAGTTAGGCAGCCAAAATACTTTTCATTTTTCCCATGTTACCACATTTGGTATTTTTGTACATTTAAACCATGTCTACAATTGACTGAATGGTCCAGAACAATACAATGTTATTATAGAAAGCTTTTGCAAGGCTGTGGTGATGTTTGTTCTGCCCTTGTATATTCCTTGTCAGTGTGGAAAACGTACCGATATGAACACTGAGATCTTAGTAGAGTAGAGAGATTGTTTCCATCTACGTGGCTAGCACAAAGAAAAATTTCATACTAAATTTGAAGCTATAAGGTTTCATCTTTGATAAGGAGGCTCCCTATTTTATAGGAGCAAAACACACCAGGACAGATGAGTTGCCCTTTGTGACTGTTGCTTATGTATAGAGAAACATCTTCAAGAAATTACTGAAATTTGCTCTTTTGCAATAAATTAAACATAATTTTCTGACTGATGATCTTATCTATCTCAGCTGTAAAATGAAAGCATTAGTCTTAGATGGATAGAACAGTGTTTTTTGAAAGCTAGACTGTGAGATTAATTTTGATTTGTGTGTGTGTGTGTGTGTGTGTGTGTGTATTTTAGGGAAGGATCCACAGGGTGTTCAGGGTCTCACTACTAGATCAGATTCATAGTGATCCACCTATATGCAGCCTCCCAAGAGCTGAGATTACAGGTGTATGACCAAGGCCAGTCTTAATTTTGATTCCTAATCATATTTGAAGGACACAGCATGGTAAAATTCCCCCACACTAGTCTTTATGGCTTCTTATTATATCCAAGAAAAAAAAAAAAAAAAAAAAACTCCGAGCTGTACGTATTTAATATCATTTTGATAATTCTAATCTCTATGAAAGAAAAGACCTCTCTTAGCCTCTCTGTTTATGTTTAGTTTTGGCACCTATATAATTAGACTTTAGCAGCATTCTTTTGTTTTGCTTATTTTTTTTAAAGGGAGATATTTTTAAGATTATCTTTTCCCATAAACTGGCACTGATTAGAATAGAAGAATGCTTCCTTTAAAGATAAATAAAAAAGTTGAAGGACACCCTTTAAAGATCAGCACACAGGTACTAGGTTGGGGGACCCAGCACATTTCTTAGTGGAATCCAGCTATGCTCAGTGTCAAAAAAGTGGTACATTAATGCTTCTCACAGGGAGGGTCTATAATGCTAAGAGTCGGGCATTTAAATGTCAAATGAAATGCTGCCTCTCCTGGACTGTGAGGATGATTCAGACATGGACTGAGGGCTTCCTTGTATGTCTGCACAAAGGCCACCTGAAGGCCACCTGGGAGGCCACCTGGGAGGCTTCACTGCACACAGAGCTTAAGAGGTTCAGGTAAGCTGAGCAGCCTGGGCAGCAGACTATCGGTCTACAAATTTGATGACCCTGTGAATCTGCTGAAGGATTCTACTCACTTGCAGTAGGTGAGATGCTGCGTTTCTAACACATTTACGGGAATGGTTCCTGCTGCTCACCCAGAGTTTGAACAAACATGGAAAGTGTAAATATTGAATTATTGGTGATTCTCACCATGAAGTTGTTGAGATCCTTGGAAGCTTCATATTGGAATTGAGCTAGCAACTGCACTATTACCTGGACTTTGCCAGCTATACCTTTGTGTCATAATTCAATGGAAAAGTATTTGGTTGTAATGGAAGGGTAAACCCATGCCCAAAGAAACAGGTGGTTTAGGCAAGGAGTAGAACATGGGCGAATGTCATGAAGATATACTCCAATATGGAAATGCCCAGACCTGAAGGGAAAAACATACTGGAGAACATATGGGGCAGGACAACCAAGAGCACAGGAACGATCTCATTATGAATACACAGGGCTGCATGGAAGAAATGCAGGGTGTGTTACCACACACAGATTGTAAACTCAGGGCAAAGACAAGGGGTAGTGATGGGGATTTCAACTTCCGACATCCGCTGAGGATCTCATTTGAAGGATGGCACAGTGCCTAACAGGTCCTTGACTTGCTTTGCTAATAGCTTCATGCACGGAGGATGGAACAGCCTCATGGAACTGCCCTCCTGCACTCGGTTTTGGCCAACTGGGAAGAATGAGTGTGTAATGGAACATGCTAAGTGGTTTACGAGTCACACATCACTTCAGAGTTCACATGTGAATGGGAGGGGAAAAAATAGTCAGATACATCATAATTTGACTAGTTGCATTCCAGACACTTTGGAGATGACTAATATGAGATATTTAGAGGAAAAATTATGTCAGCACTTTAAAGCTCTCTTTAGGCGATACAAAACCAAAGGATCTAAAAGAGATGAAAATTAGGAGATGCCTGTCAATCATTCTGAATACTGAGGTAATATTTGGATGGCCAAACATAGATCTGCATGTTCTGCAGGGCTCAGAATGGCATTTTCGGCAAATGCCAAATCTCTGCACCAAATGGCCTGAACACAGCTGGGCAGGGCTGGTGGCACTTTGAGACTTCACCGCACCAAGGAGCTTCACACCCTAGATGCTCTGTCATCACTGTGCCTCCAGGACTTCCGCCTGCTTGGATATTTGCTGGGCATGCATTGCCTTGTCAAACGCCTAATACTAACTCAGCACATAGTGCCAGTTCAACAATAGCATAGCTGTTTCAGGTAGATTAAATTTCCCCAAGGAGGAGGAGCCCAGATTTCCACATTTTTACAAATTAGTGCATGTCTGCCTGCGTGTGAATATATGCGTGTTTCTACCCCAACTGAGTGTTGGATTCTGGAACCCTGTCTTTTTTGTTCCCATTATATTCCTAATACGTAAACAATGGTTGTGATCCACTGTTACGAGTTATATTAAAATATATTCTTAATGGGGCTTCCAGGTGTGTGACTGCATCATGGGTATGTGACACTCAGCTAGTCTATTGATTGGTTTAGCCTCCTTCTGGATTTGGATGATGGATTTGCTGGAAAGGGAAGTCCAACCCTGAGTATGGGTGGCTACACACTAACAGGTTTGTAGCCCGATGGAATGAAAAGGGAAAGGAACAGGTATAATCACATCCCTACAGATAACAATTTGAAAGTAGAATGGAGCAAATCTTCAAATAGCTCACTGAGATTGACATATTGCCTTGTTGGCTGGGCTCTTGGGTTTAGAAGGAAGCAGCAAGCGCTATGTACACAACGAATGTCCTCATTAATAAGGTGCTAGCAATAAAAATTGCTCTATACTTCATGAGCAATTTTAGGGGGACTCTGTAAAGCCTTAGTTAGGGCACTCTTTGTCTTCCTGGGAAATCGAACGTTAATGTCTGTACCTGAAGCGCCAAGAAGCCAATATAAAAGGGAGAGAGCAGGCACAGTATCATAGCAAAGCCTGGATCAGATTTTCCTCAGGTTTCATGACGTCACAGCATGAGGAGCTCCAACCACAGCCACGAGACCATAAGGTCTTGTTTCACAACATGTGATCCAAGATCCCTTATTAGAATGCCATATGTTAAAGAGTTCAAGGAAATGTTCCATAAAAATAAAACTGAAAGCCTGAATTCCAATATGTAACAATATACAAGAATAAGCTTTCAGTAAGCAGGTGGGCAAGTCACCCTTAGTAACTGAAAGTGATGACTTTTAGTGCTAACTTTCAGTGATGACTTTCAATGCATTTGGGATATTTCTAAGATAAAAGAGAAAAAAACAAAAAGTATAGTAATTATTTTGAAAATCATGGAAAGAGAAAATAGAAAGCAGGTGGACATTTTAAAGCAGAAAACCAATTAGTATTATTGAAATGAAAAGCAGTCATTGATTAAAAACAGAAACAAAGACATCAGTCCAGGGGGGGAGTTGGAACAATAAACAGATAATTATATGAAAAAGCACTGAAGGCAGTTACAGAATAAGCAGATGGCATTAGCTGTGTAGCTTCTGCTCTTGTCTGCTTTTTGGAAGACATGGAGATCAGAAAACAGGGGAGGGAGTTTGAACTGAGTCTTGAAGGAAGAATAAAAAGTAATAAATAAGTAAAGAGAGAATTTCTACCAGAAAAGGAAGAGGGAGAGGGAGAGGGAGACGGAGACAGAGAGGGAATGAGCCAGTAAGAGAAGAACTCACATAGGCTATAAGAAGTAGAGGTCACCGGACCAGAAAGCACAAGTGAAGAGAGTAATAAATAAGTCAAGACAAGGGCCTAGCCAGAAGGACGCCTAAGGCCATGTCAGCAATCTTAGGTTTCAATCTTATGAGGATGGTTCAAAGACAGGAGGGTCTAACCGTGACACCTCATTTGCTCAGCTTTATTTTTTTAGCTGAGTCCTTTTTAATGGATGGCTTGATAATACACTGGGAGGGTTCAGCCTGAATGAGGCTAGGAAAATAAGACCGAGGCTGCTCTAGTATCCCGGTTGAGAAGCAATCAGGCAAAGGTCCTAGTCCTTATTTATCTTTTTACCTCCTGCGTTCAGCTTAGATTCCAATACAGAGTAGAAGCTTCAATCTGACATGATGAAGATGTAATTTTGTTCATCTTGAGAACAAATGGTTTCCAAAAATTACAAAGAAAAATCATTATTAGTTCTAGATGCAGAGCCAGAAGCAGTGCATGGATAGTCAGATTAGCCAGCGTCCCAGTCACCATAAACCCCTGCATGGTTTCCAGAGAGATAGCTGGATGAGAATGGGCTCTAAATGGTCCATTTCAATCTCCTAGTCCTGGAGATAAACTGGCCATTGGCTGAGAACTGGAATGAGATTTGTCATGGCAGGATCTGTGCTATGTCCAGAATTCCTGTGTCACTGGACACGTAGCATGCCAAAGGATTGGAGAAGCATTTCATACTCATTATAACACCAATGTGAAGAGAGCAGGGGTATATTTCACTGAGAAGGCAAGGATAAAATCCACATACAAATAAATATGCTCAGTAATACAAATGCCCAGCACACACAGCCCACATTTCTGTCTGTAGAATTACACAAGGTTTCCTACAGTGCCTAACTGTTGACACATAGCAAATGTAAAATATTAGCAATAATAATTATACTCTGCATATGTTTAATGTCTATCAATAAGGGTATGACTCTTAAACTCCCTTAAGCTTCTTTCCATTAGAAGCAGCAAATTAAATATATATATTCAAACAAATTAAATGCTGCTAAGAGCTTTTCTAATTTGTAAACACTTGCATAAACATGAGCTTTATCAAATGCTTAATTAATCTGAAATGCCAACTTAGAAAGTGAAGTAATGAACAATAAGCGTATTACCACCTTAGAATGTTATTCCATCTGGGCTTTTATAAGAAGTTCAAAGATATTTCCCTACATAAACCAACCAAAGTAGTGAGAAATAAGTCAGATCACAAGGATTAAGAGCAGTTTGGAATTGATCAGGGATAATTAGCTTTCTGAATATACTACATAATGAAGATAACTTTATGGACTTTTATAAATAAGTTTCTTTTAAATCAATGAAAGTGAAGCCTTGGTTCATCCACTTGAGTTTGTATTTATTGTAGTGTAGTCAATCACTGTGTCATAATTTTTACAGGACATATAATTAATTTGTACAAATTTAAATGTATTCTTTTAAACATATGGCTTTCTACTAATCTTTATTTTTTAAACCACCAGGAAACATATTATTTTCACATTGTTGTATAACATTTTTGTTTTGAGATAGGGTTTCATTATATTTTCCATGTGGGACTATGTAACCCAGGATTGCCTCAAACTCACCGCAGAACTCCACTTCATATTCCTGGCAGTGCTTTGCAGAAAATGTCGATGGAGATATTGAGAATGGGCCATGAAAGACAAGAGTGTCTCTTAATAAATTCATGCATCAATTCTTTCTATTATGCACATACTGAAGAATTTCTAAATGAACTCTTATACCTTTAAGTAACTATAAGTATGAGGATCGCCTTGAAAGGACAAAGCAAGCACCTTTCTCCTGCATGAATTTTGCTTGTTACGTGGGAGTTGGAGATAAGAGAAACATGAAAATAAAACTATAAGAATCATCATTTGCATGACATGAAGAAGTTGCTAAAAACATTAACCAAAGTATCATGTCAGTGGAAAGCTAGAGCCCTAAAGAGAATCTGTTGTAAAGTTATCCATTTAAGAGAATGTAAAACTGATTCCTCCCAGGGAGAGGAATACATTACTCAAAGATCAAATGATTGATGCCAGAGG
Source organism: Myocastor coypus (assembly GCA_004027025.1). Classification (NCBI taxonomy): domain Eukaryota; kingdom Metazoa; phylum Chordata; class Mammalia; order Rodentia; family Myocastoridae; genus Myocastor; species Myocastor coypus. The sequence continues at coordinate 12,721 of PVJA010046691.1, forward strand.
TGCTTGGGAAACCTCTATGCTCCCATTGCTCACTCCTTGATTGGTCTTTCTAAAAGATTTTGTGAACTGCAATGCACTACTATCCCCCAAAATATCCTCCTACACTGAGAAACAGATAGGCATCCTTCTAGAGCAGGCTTTTGGTGTTTATGCTCCTTCCTAAAAATAGTCCAGCATGGACCAATCTTCTGAGCCTACTGATGAGAATGTTACGTAGCTGAGATTCAGAAGCACAGTGAAATCGAGGTAGATTACATCTATTGCTGCCCCTTTATCTCATGGCCTGCCACTCTATTATAGAAGGAAATTAAGTTGGTCTGGCAGGATTCACTTTTCACAAGACCTTGTTTGCTGCTCCGAACTCTTCCTTTTTAAGGGATTGCAGCACAGTTCCTAAAAAAAATGATTTCATCTAGTATCTTTTTGGTTGTTGCCACTAAGCTGACCAAACTGTAATTAGTCAGAAGCCTGCTATTCCAAAAACCTACTTTGGTAAGGCAAAGTCAAAATATGTGCTTTTCTTTTCCAAGTCTTATGATTTTTAAAAGTTGTGAAAATCAGTAACAGCATGTCCTGAAAAACTCCAGTCTCTGAGTGTTCAGAAGACATTGTCTTCATGCTGTACATTTTAATATGTGAAATTTTCTAAAATAACTCAACTAACTTTTGTCTGTCTGCTTTTGGGATTCTTTCTTACCCGATTTTATCTATTCTATCTTTATGTGCATCCCTCTCAGATTTTTAATCTAGATGAACTTTCCCTTAAAAACAGAAGCAAAAAGAAAGAAAGAAAGTAAGTCCTGAGTGTCTATGTGGTACTGGGGATTGAACTCACAGCTTTGTCTCTAAGCTATATCTTTGGCCCAATTTTTTTTTTTTTTTTTTTTTTTTATGATTTCAAGACAGGGTCCTGCCAAGTTCCCAGGCAGGGCTTACATTTATGATTTTCTGCTTCAGCCTCTGGGGGCGCTGTGGTGGCAGCATGTGGCCCTGTATGCAGCTCATTTATGTAGGGTTCCCCTCCATTTGTTTATCATCAGATTTTTCTTCTCCATCAGTCTTGTACCGTTCTCTTGCTTCTGCTTTGTTTCACAGAGCTGAGCTATCCCTTCTGTTCTGTCTCCTAATTTCCTTCTGTTCTCTTGTCTGTATGAAGGTCCTCTTCCCCATCTCTTACTGAAGGACAGGCTTAGCCTTTCACTCCTCCTTCTGTCATAACTACTCGGCTAAGATTCCAAAACAGTGTCCCACAGGGGTTGAGCAAAACCTCATTCATTCATTCACTCATTTTATCTATCAGCACTCCTGAATATTTCCTGGACTCTGCCAGGTATTATTTTAGGTGAGGATGGCACTAGAGGACCTTTAAGGTTGGTGTTCCTGGTTTATTTTCTAGTGAGAGATATAGCCAGAGACATATAACAAAGAAGGCATTTCATCTGGATAGAATTTCTATGAAATCACTAAGGTTGTATAGGAGGGTACCACAGGAGCATGCGGGTCGTGGGGTGTGTGTGGCCAAGTGAGTTCAGGTTAAGGACTATCCATGCTATTAGGAGACTACATCCCTGTTCATCCCCATCTCTCTCTGAGCATGAAGCTCCCTGGGCTTCTGCTACCTCTATGCACCACAGCTTCTTTGAGGGGGGCTCCACGTCACAGCCAGCCTGCTGATCGCGTTTGATCACTTCCCCGTTGATGTCTCACTGGTCAGCTTTGGTGGGCATAGGTGGTTTTGGAGGAATTTTTTTGCCTTATGTTCTCATGTTTCTACTAGAATGCATGAGTGTGTCTATGTGTGGTGTGTGTGTATGTATGTGCATGTGCTGACGCTTTCAGGTTACTAATAGAGGAAAGGCTCTGTTGCTGGCATGGAGATCTCTTTACTTACTTTTTTTAAAATTTTATGTTCTGAATGTGCTTAACGAGAGGCTTTTGCCTCTGTCCCACTATTCAACCACTTCTGTTAATTTAGGAGAGGAGGTTATGGCCTAAGTGGCTTGGTACCCAGTCTCTAGAAATCAACTACTGAACTGTTGGTGACACAAAAAATGAACCAGATATTATTGTGTGGTAAAAGCTGATTAATATCAACGACTGTAGCAATCTGTCTACAGTAGCAAACTGGCAACATTACGATGAATCATAAGAACCATTAAAGACTACCTCTACACCTCTAATAACCGTAGAAACAAAAACAAATCACACACAACAATTATATCACCATTACAAATAGAAAAGAACTCTAGCCGGGC
>PVJA010046692.1:0-15003 GCA_004027025.1 Myocastor coypus
AAAAAAAAAAAAAAAGGCTCGGCCGGTCTTTGCAATTAATTGACACGTTACACCTCTCATCTCGCTCTAGAGGGCCGTTGGCTGGGAGCGCGGAGCTCCCCAAAACCCACAATTTCACATCTGCAAATACTGTCTTCATCCACTTGACTCCCAAGACCCGCCCACACGTGGCCAACCTTCGCGTTTTTAATGTCTCTTCCCCCTTTTTCCACCCTTCCCTGGCTCCCTCTCTCGCTCCCCTCCTCCCTGTCCCCTTTTCCTCCCTCCCGCATCCCCCCTCCCTCCTCCCCAGGTTCGTGAGTGGAGCCCAGCCTTATATGGACTGATCGCTCGGGCAATGGCCCATTTTTTCCTCGCCACCAGCCGCCACCGCGCGCCGAGCGGCCGCCGGAGCCCGCGCTGACGCCGCCTTGGCACCGCTCCTGGAGTTGCGAACTGGCCGGGCGCGCGCCCAGCTCCTGCTCCTACCGCCGCGGGCTTCTGCAGAACAGGCTAGGGTCGGGTTTCATTCCTTCCCCTCCCTTCCCCACCGTTTCTTTCTCTCTCCCTCTTTCTAAAATAATAATTATCCCAATAATTAAGGCCCATCCCCCTCCCCTCCCCTGTCCCTCCCCCCACCCCTCCCCCGCCCACCGGGGCTGGGGAGCGCCACGAATTGACCAAGTGCAGTCACAACTTTGCGGCATAAATTGCGGGGTCCCGAACCATGTCGCTGACCAACACAAAGACGGGATTTTCAGTCAAGGACATCTTGGACCTGCCGGACACGAACGACGAAGAGGGCTCAGTGGCCGAGGGGCCGGAGGAGGAGAACGAGGGGCCGGAGCCTGCCAAGAGGGCCGGGCCGCTGGGGCAAGGCGCCCTGGACGCTGTGCAGAGCCTGCCCCTGAAGAGCTCCTTCTACGACAGCAGCGACAACCCTTACACGCGCTGGCTGGCCAGCACCGAAGGCCTGCAGTACTCCCGTAAGTAGCGAATCTGTCGCTGCAGCGGCTAGCTCCGGGTTCCTATGGAGCAGGGCGCGAATGCCCAGGGGAAGAAAGCCCGAGGCGCGCAAATCCCCCAGGTCCCGGGAAGGTTTCTAAGAGCACTGTTTGGGATGTGCTCTGTCTTCTCCTCCTCCGTCCCTGCAAAAAGCGTGGTCTCAGCTACTTTCCCCCCAACGTGAGTAACTAAGGAGGAAGAAGAGAAGGGAAACCAGGGCTGGCTGCAGATGTCACCCGTGTGTGACAGTTCCGGCCGGGCCTTGGCGCTCTCGCTCGGGAGAGACTGGCCTGAGACCTGGCGCTGGCCAGCGAGCCTGGTCCAGCCACGGGAGAAGGTGGGGGAGGCTTGGGGTAGCCTGGGTATAAGTAGCTCACCCAGCCCCCTGCGCGATCATAGAGGATGCTTTGTGTGGTGCGGGGGTGTCGGGGAAGCCGGAGAGCAAAAGCGAAAGCCCCCAAAAATCTGCCTTAAATGGCCTAGCCGATCAATGCTGGGATTGTGGAGTTTTTCTTTTAAAAATCTGTCCACGTCTCTCCAGAGAGGAAACAACTTAAGGGGGCCAGAGTCCTTAACCCGCGAGGATCTCCCACGCGCCCCTCCCTACCCAAGTCCACACCCACATCGCGCGAATCCCCAGAACTTGAGCCCGGGGTCCCCACTGCTGCGAGTTAAGCTCTTTCCCGGGGGTGAGCTGGGCGCTCAGCGCTTGGAGCGCGGCTGGGCCGCTGCGCCCAGGACCAGGGCGCGCTTAGGATCCGTGGCGCCGGAACGGCCCAGGCTGTGCGCTCACGAGTTTCTGTCTCCCACAGTGCACGGACTGGCCGCCGGCGCGCCTCCACAGGACTCCAGCGCCAAATCCCCTGAGCCCTCCGCTGATGAGTCACCGGACAATGACAAGGAGACCCCGGGCAGTGGAGGAGACGCGGGCAAGAAGCGGAAGCGGCGCGTGCTATTCTCCAAGGCGCAGACCTACGAATTGGAGCGGCGTTTTCGGCAGCAGCGGTATCTGTCGGCACCAGAGCGCGAGCACCTGGCCAGCCTCATCCGCCTCACCCCCACACAGGTCAAGATCTGGTTCCAGAACCACCGCTACAAGATGAAGCGAGCGCGGGCCGAGAAAGGTATGGAGGTGACGCCCCTGCCCTCGCCGCGCCGGGTGGCCGTGCCTGTCTTGGTCAGGGACGGCAAACCGTGCCACGCGCTCAAAGCCCAGGACCTGGCCGCCGCCACCTTCCAGGCTGGCATCCCTTTTTCGGCCTACAGCGCGCAGTCGCTGCAGCACATGCAGTACAACGCCCAGTACAGCTCGGCCAGCACCCCTCAGTACCCGACCGCACATCCGCTGGTCCAGGCCCAGCAGTGGACTTGGTGAGCGCCACCCCTGAACTGCGGCCCAGGCCAGACCCACCCCGGCGGCAGCGGCGGCGAGGAGAACTGGTCCTTGGTGGTTATTATTACTATATTATTATTATTGTCGGAGAATCGGTCGCTCCATGGAGGAGGCGCCGCCGCGAGCTTTCATGCACCGACTCCGTCCCGTGTCTCTCGCTCGCTTCCTGAACCTTGGGAGGAGGGGATGAGCTCTGAGCGGTGTTTACAGACGTGTTTGCGCAGCTTCTCTTCTTGCCTCTCCGCGGGGAGCAAACCACCCCAGCGTTAACGGCGTCATCACTTGAAAACGAGAAAAAGACCAACCCCTCAGCCCGCTTTCGTGAATTTTGTAAAATATGTTTGTGTGAGTAGCGATATTGTCAGCCGTCTTCTAAAGCAAGTGGAGAACACTTTAAAAAATATAGAGAATTTCTTCTTTTTTAATGAGAAAAATGCTAAATATTTATGACCATGTAAACGTTCCGATTACTGGTGACAGAGTTCGCTTTGGGTTGTAAATATCGGTGGTGAACGTTGCCAGAATACCTTCTGGAGGGGCCTGTCCCTCTCCGGGCCCAACTTCCTGCTATGTGGTTTGTTTTGGTCTGGTTATGTTTGGGTTACACCGTTTTCTTCTTTTTCAATTTTGTTCGGTGCAAACTTTTTTTCAAATATGAAAAAGGAAAAATTTGTGTAGGCAAGAAGCCCTCCACCCGCGCCCCATTTTCCGGGTCTTGAGGCCGGAACTTGGAGCTCAGCCGTTCAACGCGGCTTCCCCAAGAGCGCCGGGCGCTAAAAGCTTTCGATTTTTTTAAATAAGAATTTTAATAAAAATCCTGTGTTTAAAAAAGCAAACCAAGAAGCGCAGTCCTCCGGTTTCTCTGACTGTGTAGCTCCGCGCCAGGCCCAGAGGCCTGCCGCAAGAGCGAGGTGCAGCCGCACAAGCTTCCTCTTGGGACGCCGGAGGCCGGAACCGGGGCGCAGGAGGGGACCCCACTGTCCCCATCCGGCCCCACCGGCCAGATCCCGCGGCTGGACCAGAACCGGAGCGGTCTGCTGCCCGGGCGGCCTCCCCTCCTCGCTGCGGTGGTCTGTGCCTGAGCTGCAGAGTCCGGGCCTCAAGTGCAAAAGTGACTTTGGGAAACGCTAAATCTAGGAGAGCAAGCCCCCCTCACTCGCCCAAATCTATGAGTGGCTCCTTCAGCCTGAGAAGCTGTTGAAGCCACTACACTCGATGACTTTCACTTTGTTGCGTTTAATTTCCCTCTCGCTAAGAAGAGGCCTGGGGTGTGCGGTGGAGACGGGGCGGCTTTCTCTCTACTCCCCACCCCCTTTTCAAAATGTGAGGGTGCATGGAGGCCAGGGAGCCGCTGCTGCGCCTAGGCTCAGGGGCGGGGGTATGTTTGGCGGTGGCCTTGAGGAGGGACACGCAGGGCCCTGGCAGCCAGAGAACGAGGGCTAGCGGCGCCCTCCTCGGAGCTCTTTGACCCGGGGGAGGCAAGGGATTCGCATCCTCGGCGACCCCAGCAAGCTCAGGCTTCCTCCAGCGCACCCGTCCTTCCCGGCTCCGCTCCTGGCTCAGGCGCGCCCCCAGGCTGGTGACTGGGCATCGGAATGGGGGACACGTTCCGAAGTCGAGGGTGCAGGCGAAGTGGGGCGCGCTGGCCTTCAGACTGGGCTGGGAGAGAGGGAAGTGGGCGAAGAACCCTGCTCCGCCTGCCCTGCAAGTTGGTTCCCGGCTTGTTACTTATCTGGTTACTTCTTTCCTTCTTTCTTTCGTCCTCCCTTCTTCTCTCCTTTTTCCCTTTCTCCCCCTTTCTCCCTCTCTTCCTTCCTTCCTTCTTTCTTTAATTCCTTCCTTCCGCCTCCCTGCACAGCACTGGTTCCTTCCCTCTCCCAGTCGCTGGAGTATAGCTCTTGGGCCCAAGCTGACCGTTCACTCAGTGGGGCAGGAAGCTGGGGGCGGGGTGCACCTTTCACCTCTGTGTCGAGGCCTTCCAAAAATACCCGAGACTCCGAGCCCGGGGGCACTCTATGATGCCCAAGATGGAAAAGTCTGACCGTTGGAAATAGTAGCTCTTGTTTTCTCCAAAGCCACAGACAGCTGTACCAAACCTGGGGAGGCGGAAGCCAGGAGGACGGGTGAAGGGAGCGTCCCAGCTGACTTTCCGCTCCCTCCGGCTGATGACCAGATTTAATTCAATATCTAAAGCAAACATGATTATCCGTGTGACCAAATCTGCGCGTCAATAGCACTCAGCTCAACGCGGCCAGGGAGGTGATTACACTTTATTCCTGCATTGCGCCAGTCCCCTGGGTAGCTGAGGGCGGGGGCAGCAATCTAATATCCCCCTAAAGGGCTTTCCTATCTCCAAGTTCGGCTCCAGTAAGGCAGAGTTTTCCTAACTACTGCAAGGTCTCCCTTTGTTCTCTGCACTAGCTTGGAAGTGTTCTAGGGTTTGGTTTTGCTGTTTGCAAAGGCCAGAGAATCCCTACCCCCCCAACACGCCCAATCATCAGGTGCACAGAAATCTGATGCTGGAGCTAGACTCATAGGAGCCACCCGCCTCCCCATCTCTTTGTGGCTTCCCTGCACCCCTGCCCTATGGTAAGGGAAGTATGGATTCAGACTCATTTGGAGTGGTTGTCACAGGGCCTGGGGGGAAAACTGGAAGATTCCAGCAGGTTCTGATAGTTCCAGGGCCTCAGGCCTTCCCAAGAGCTAAGAATAACCACAGGGGTCCTCTAAGTCCTTGGGAAGCTGGGAGAGGTGCAGAACGCCCAAACTTTCTCAGTCTTCCCCATTCTAGGGTGTAGGGTGCTTTGGAAGGGAGGCCGAGCCTGCAGGACTACAGCCTGGGGTGTATGGCCTGCCAGGCCTGGGGCTGGGGGGTGGTGCAGCCCCTGGGGCCTGCCTCTCTCTGTGCTCAGGGCCAGGAAGTCAATAAAAGCCTGAGGAGTCCTGTGTGGCCCTAACCCCAGCGCCCTGGGAGGGCACCCGGCACCCGGTCCGCTTTGGCAGTCTATCTTCGCCCAATCTACAGCAGGTCGCACAAAACGGCACAATGGGTGAGCTGGGAGCTGGAGATGTTAGAGGCGTGCATATTAAAAGGGGACAGAGAAAGGTTGGCTGGGATAGAGAGGGGAAGAGGGAGCGGGGCTCACTCGCCCCACCCCGCACCATTCAGTGCGCTTATCTCGGGCAGTGAATCCCGGAGTCAGGCAGAAGTCTCCTTGGGGTTTTGTTGGGCCTGTCACTGGGTCCCTTTGTCATCCACGGACTCCATGCTGGATTCCATATGGCCAGCTGGGCCGAGGGAGCGCGAGGAGGGACCCGCACAAAACCCAAATTGTGTCCGGCTTTCAAACCCTGTATTGTTGTCTGTGAAAGGAAGACGCATTAAAAATTCGTGCTATATCTATTGGGGAGGAGGGTGGGGGAGGGGAAAAAAGCCACCCCTGTCTTTGATGGCTTCAGAGGGCGCTTACACTGCTTAGGCCCCAGGACACTGAACGCTGGTGATCTTGCCTTCTTTCCTTCTGCTTTCCTCTCCTCTTCTCCCATCCTCTCCCATCCTCTATCCTCCGCTCCTTTCTCCTCTTCCCTTTCCCTACCCAAGATCTGTGCCCGTGCTCCCCGCTGGGTGCAAGTCTCAGTGCTTACACTCTGCAGCATCCTGGGGTGTGGGAGCCCAGGGCTGAGGCCTCCCACCCTGAACCCCACTTCCAAGCCATCTGAGCTCCAGGGGCCCCTGCGGGCACTGAGAGGCTGGCTGAGGCCTTGTCTGGTGTGCACTTCCAGCCTCTGGAGTGAATGACGATCCAGTTTCCTCAGAGGATGCTCCTCAGTGCCCCACACTGACCTTCCTTTCCCTTTCATGCTCCAGAGACAGTTGTGAGGCAGAGGGTCCAGCTCAGTGCAGATCTGGCCCAACTGCAACCACAACGGGACCCAAGGTCACGGGGCCTGGCTCAGCCACCAGTCACCAACTCCAAGGAGTCAGGGGCCACCCTTGCTGTGCATGGTGCGGGATCCTATGGATACCTTAGTGCTCCAGGAAGCTGGTCCAGAAACTTCCTTCACACTGGAGGGAGACACTTCTAATTCTCAGTGTCCCCTGCCTATTTAGTTTGCAAAATTCAGTAAAAGACCCTGCCCTTTTGAGCCCCTCAAGCCCCTCCTTTGTGGGAAGTCAAGCTAACTTGGGCCATGTTTGTCCTCTGTGACAGCCAAGTCAAAATTCCTGTCATCAGGCCCCAAATAAACAACGCATGCCCAGCAAGAGTTCCAGCGGGGCTGGGGGGATAAAAGCAAAGCTACATGTTTCCCTTGGACAAAGTCAGACCCCAATGTGCACCACGAAGTGGGTGGAAATTCCATCAAATCCAACACTTGGGAGCTCCCCCTCCTTTTCTCATTGAGTGATGCAGTCATAATTAGTGGAATCAAGTGACCCGGTGAGAGTGGGGAGCCACCTTCTCTACGCTCCCCACTCCAGCCGGGAAATGACTTATTTTCTTTACCTATTGACTGTTGGGCTTAGCGGAGACCTGGTGTGGATTTCTCGAGCCTTTTCAAGAGCCTGGTCATTGAAAAGCTAATCCAATATTTACCAAGAATAAGGACAGTTCTCAGACGTATTTATTAGGGCCATGGCTAAGTGATTTCTTGGACCGAAGACAAAAGGCCAAGCGAGGGCGTCGGGCTCTGGCTCTGCCCGGCCGGGCTGAATCTCGGCACCTAGGACTCCAGCGAGGGGCTGAGATCGCCTCCGGGCTTAAGTGGCGAGTGGATTAGATATTGTGCTGGGTGGTATTTCAGGAAATATGCACTTGTGGCTCCTGAGAGGCCAGGCGCAGTGACACTCTAAACTGTGTCGATATATCATCCTTTATCCTGGATCTGCAAATAAACCCCTGATCCCCTCGGCGCATTATAGCCACCGCTATCTCGCCGAGGAAACGATCTGAGTTTTATTGCCTTCACCAGCGCCCCACCACACACACGCACACACACTCACCACCCACTTTGGTTTTAGAGCTCTGTATTTCCCCTTCGGGGGCATCGTTATTACTAGAAGCGAACAGGCCTCAGCGCCGCCATCCGAGTGAGCCTGGAAGCGCGTGGAACCGCGTCCCCTCCACGCCGCCTGGGCCCAGAAGCCCTACGGGCCCGCGCACCGCAGACGCCAGGGGGCGCCAGAGGCCGACTCTGCACTCAGGCTTCGCGCCCTGGTCCCCAGCTGCGATCCTGCCACACCAATGAGGCTCAGCCTGGGGTCGCAGCCTCTAGAGGACCGAAGAGAAATCAGGTCGCAGGATCGGGTGGAGTCGCGAGTCGGGCTGTAGCGGGGGTGCGTATAGGCACCGTGGACCCCGTCCCAATTAGACTCCCCTTCCCAGCTAGGTGTCACCTGCCGCCCCACCCGCACTCTCGGTCCACTGGGAGCCAAACTTCATCAAGTTGGTGCTGCGGCCAGGAGCGTGTTGGCCTGGGCGTCCAGGTGGGGGACACGGGAAGCATGGGGACTAGGGACAGGAGAGCGTGGCCAGGGTTTATGAGGGGAGCTAGGAAGATGGGACCTTCTCTCTCTGCGCACCGCGGAATTGGGGCGCAGTTCCTCCGAGCATTCCTAAATTCAACCTGGTAACCCGGCAAGTACAGATAAAAGGCTCTGGAGGAAGCCCAGCGCAGTCCGGGTGCGGCTGCCGTCGGGCCACCAGGGGGAGACGCTGTGCCCCCGCTGGGCTATAGGGTCCCGGCTGGGTAGGCACCGAGCCCCCAGCTTCGATGGGTGCTGCGCCCTCGCCGGAACGCACCGCGCCCGACGCCTCCCCCATCGCCCGCCCCAGACTCAGGCCTACGGCTGCAGCTCGCTCGTTGCCGGGCTGGCGCTGCCTCGCTCCGGGCTAGGGACCTTGGGCTCGGCTCCGAGGCCAGGCCGCGCGGGCGCTGACGAGGGCGCAGTTCACATGGTGGCCGCGGGGTGGCGCGGTTGGATAAGGAGAAGCTGCGCGCGCCTGGCGGGATTGTGGCTCCCAGCTGAGGATCTGGCCCTGCCGGGCTCTGCCCTTCCCTCCACGCTGCTCAGCACCGCCACCTCAGCAAGGGGCCCTAGGCGCCCCACGGCCCGCCGCGTTTTGTGTGGGTTCCAGTGCCGCAGTCACACACACACACACACACACATACACACACACACCCAGGTCTCTGGCCACAGCGCAAGGGAAGCTCGCTCTTCCCAGCCAGCTGGATAAAACCACGCTGATCCCCGCGCTAGCCTAGAGCCTGCGGGGCGCCCCGCTGGGCCAGCGAAGGGTCTACCCATTTGGGCTGGCCCGTGGCCGCGGGAAGCCCAGGGACGCTCCATGTTCTGCAGGAGGGAGTGACAGCTCCTCGGGCATCCCAAAAGGCCGCACACCTGACCCCCGCGGCCCACCTGGCCGCCCCGGGCCAGCAAGCTTCCTGTGGCACAGCTGTGAGTTCCACACTGGAGCTGCACAATCGAAGGAAAACAAGGAAAATGGAGGGGCAGGGGCGATTGTCTCGCCTGGAGGTGCAGCCCACGTGTTTCACACGTGGCATCCTTTCTGTAGATCCTCCTCCAAGATAAAAAATACAAGAAGAATAGATTCTTGGTTGTGTTACTTTTATCTTCTTTTTAAAATACACATCTGTGTTGCCCAAGTTCACTTCACATTTTGCATTGTCCGGCCTCTGCCTCTTACAAATCAGAATACATGGGCCACACACCACACCCCCACTGATCTTATCTCTTTTGAATGAATGATTCTCTATTTGGAAAGGGAGGAAATTAAAATAATAGTTCTTTGCACTGTCGTGCTCTGGTCTCTTGTCTGAGAAAGTTACACGACTTACTAAAAGGAATTTCCTGAGTGTTGACTTCCAGGTCTCTCCACAGGGCCACGTCTGTGGGCTACAGCAGGAGAGGACTTTTAGCCAGGGTCTGCAGGGCAAGCACGACTGTGCAGAGTAGAGGGGGAGGTTTAAGAGACTGGCATTGGGTCTGTGGAAGGTCATACACTGCCACCTACCAGTCGCTCCACAAGGGCACATGTCCTGTTGGCCAAAACTGAGCTGTCTAAGGCCGAACATCATCTGCTGGGACCCTGGGCGCCAGCGTCCACAGCCTCCATACCTGTGGGTCCTTTAGGCCAGCACCTCCCTGCCTCAGCCTACAGGAGCAGGAGGGGCTAGGCAGAGCCAAGAAGAGGTCATTGTACAGAGCACAGTTTCCAGCCAAGTACGCTCTGTCCTAGCACCTCCCAGGGCATCCAGCTGCTCCATAGTGCACCAGGCTGGTGCTTTCACTAGGACCTCACTGACCCATCTGGACTCATCAACTCCCTGCAGAGTGTGAGGAGCAGGGCCTGGGCCCTGTGCAGACCAGGACCAGCCCTGGGGCCAGGTCAGTGAAATCCCTAAGGGGCAGGTGGCTTCTCCAAAGCCAAGGTCACTTCGTTTTGTTTGCTTCTATTGTCATTAGACCCCCTTTGCAGTGCATAGCAAGTGCTGGTGCTGCAAGGACGGACGCATCTTAATTCTCCTTAGGACTCTTTCTTTCCCCCTCCCTCTGACCTCTGCCCTTCTCTTGCTCCCTGTCATGGTTGCATCTAGACATCCCCTCCAAGCCTCATCTGGTCATAGAGGGTTTCTGGAGGTGGATGAATCTAGTGTGACTGATCTGTAGTGCAGCCCTGGGATTAAGGGGGTCAAGGTAAACACTGGGTGTTCCCTGGATCAGTCCACTGCCTGGATTGGCACTGCCCTGATCCCAGCAGTCTGGATAAGATAAAAGGGCAGAAAGAGACTTATCACCCTCTGCTGGTCCCTTGCTGTCTTCTGTTACCATGAACCACAGGCCCTCTGTCCAGTGTGTCCCTACCTTGGAGTCAGCCGATTATGAACTAAAATCGCTACAAACTATGAACTAAATAAACCTCTTCCCCTTTAACTTTAGGTGTTGAATATTTTGTCTCAGCAAAGAGAAAAGTAACTAAGACAGCCTGCTTCCCATCTGCAAAAAGGCTGTCACCTACTACTTATCCCGCTACTCCTTGCCTTTGGTTTTGTTGTTTGTTTATCCATAGAAGAGAAACAATGTGATATTTTAGCTTCTGCATCTGATTTATTTCACTTAACATTATGGCTTCAAGGCACGCTCATTTTGCTACACGTGACTCAAGTTTATCCTTCTTTATGGCAGAGTAGTATTCCATTGTGTGTAAACACTTTTTAAATCCATCTGTCTGCTGTTGGACATATAGGGAAAGTGGACTGGGTGCGAAACCACTAGCAGGGTCCTGCTCAGCAGCAGTTAGCTCTGCCTGGCCCCCACTTCCTGCCTCGCACTTCTTTTCCTTTTTGCTTCAGTGCTGCTCAGTGGAGACCATGGACCAGGACAAGTGGCACAGGACTCTTTCCTGCACCACCTGACCTCCTACTGCTTGCCGCACCTGGCTGCGCTGCATCTAGCAGGAGCAGCTCAGGCAGCTTTTCTCTCACTTCCCGGGACACACCGGAGGCCTTTAGATGTGTCAGCTCCTTGGACCGAGGGCTCTGGAGCCCAACGGCAGTGCAGATCCGAGGCGAGCCATGCCACACAGGAGGGAGGTGTGTGTGGGCAGGCTCTCGAGCAGCCAGGAGTCCGTACCCAGCAGCATGAGTCCGCTGCCCCACTGCCCAGATGGCTGCTCCCATGACCAGCTGCATGATGCAAAGAGCTATTATATTTTCTTCACAACATGCGCTGTAATAATCCTCTCTGGTCTTCCATACTGCAGAGGTGTGTGTGTGACTGTAGGTAACAGTGGGCTTACCTAGGTACTCTTGTCCCTTCTGTCCACCAGAAGGGGAGGCTGAGCAGTGTCCACATCCAGTCACTGGCTTCCACCACAAGCGTCAGTGGCCATCAGGAGCTGGCGGCAGCTTACACAGGCACGTCCATGCATCTGCCTGCAGGGACAGGGTGAGGCCTTCGGTGTCTGCAGCTGGGACACTGCCTTATTCTAGTTTCCAGATGGGCACAGCTGTTTCCTTGCCTGCTGAGGTCAGGCACCATGCAGCCCCCAGGGCCTCCCAAGGACAGCAGGGATCCAGGGATGCCCGCTCATCCACTCTCTCCACAGACCACCCAGCTGTGGGCGCCTCTCTCAAACCTAGAGCTCTGACTTCTCGGTTCAAAAATCTTGCAGAGCCATGGCATGTTTGAGCTTCTACAGGAGAATTAGTGAGACTGAAGGGCCCCCGTGAGAGCAGACAGGTGCCAGACACCACAAAGCCTTGTGTTTCTAAGACAAAGGCCCAAGGAGGTTCAGCCCGCCCTCCCGCCTGTGGAGGGAGCTCCAGCTCCAGGCAGAAAGACCCTACAGGGGCTGTGTCCCAGACTGGGAGGTCTGCAGCTGTGCGGGACAAGTCGCCACCTCTCTGGCCAGTGTTCACATTCATTCCATTCTCCCAGGGGCTGGATCTCAAACTATAGGGTACAAATGAATAGCCCAGGAACTTATAATGTGCAGATTCTGACATGGCAACTCTGAAAGTTTGTGTTTCTAACCAGCCTTGGGGCACAGATGTCGCTGGTGTGAGACCACCCTTTGGGTTGCAAGGGTTGCAATGTCATTTCAGATATCCAAGATGGGGTGACCCTGTGCTGAGTAGCCGGCAGGACTCCTGCAAGCATGACCCACTGCCACCCCGGATGAGGTGCCCTTGAATCACCGTGGAAATAAAGAACCAGAACCAGAACCAGAACCGTAGGCAGTAGTAGTACAAAGGGTTCTGGCTGTAGGACCAGGAACCTTAGCACCCCGTCGTGGTGACTCCCTGCTGGACATCCAGCCAAGGAAGCTGAGGCTGTGAGAAAGAGCAGGGGGGAGGTGAGTAGCGGTCCCTGAGCTGTCATCTCAGTGCCTTCCATGGTGGCACCTGTAGGTGACTGTCACATCTACAAGGCACATGTCCCAAGCAGCCTGTGCCAGCTGGTAAAAGATAGCTTGTGTCCCCACAGTCTCAAAAAATAATCCCCCAAATAGAGGGCCACATTAACCCTGCCTAACTCCCAGGGTGCCGCCGGATGGACAAGAAGTGTGGCTGGTGTGACTTTGGGATGGTGCTAAATTGCTTGTAATTATTAGCTATTTATATTTCTGTAGGCATGGGCAGTGTGGGCACGGCTCACAGCTAGCCTTTACCTGTGCCCTCCTTGCAGCCTCTGAAGCATCAGAGGGCACCATGCCAGGCTAAGGAGCAGCCAGAGCCCAGCATGGGAGCAGGCCAGGGACTCGTCCTTCCTGAGCTCCTTATGCCGGCGACCCCAGGTCCTCAGAGTGGATGACATTCCAGGAACAAGGAAGAATGCTTTCTAGAAATGCTCCATGTCTTGGTTGATTCCTACCCAAATTTTGAGCTGGGACTAGCAGGAAGAGGGGAGCAAGAGCGGTGCTGGGGGACACGGGAGGGGGGTAGGGCTGCCTCCCCCAAAATCCTTCCTTAGCCTTGGGGGCTGGGACCCCCTGGAAGGCTGAAGAACCCTGCAGAACCCTTCTCAGAAAAATGAATTCCAGTTGCCAAGGAAATGCACTGAAAATAATTCCACCCTTGGGGATGAACCGCTGGAGGTTACAAGCGTCACGTGACAAAAACACAAGCGAGTGATTAAATTTAAAAACACTGATTACAGTAAAAGACATATTGCCAAGGGCCATGGGACAAGGACGATGGCACTCCCCTGGGTGGGGTCCAAGCAGGAGCAGGGTCAAAAGCCACTATGGACTCTGCCAGGCATGGAAGGGACAGTCATGCCCTGTGCCAAGGCAGGACTGGGATCTCAAAAGTCACCTGGACCAGGTGAGGGGTAAGAGGCAGGCTTGCTCTCAAATCAACCTGCCCCACCCCCGTGCTGCACTTCCTGGGGGCATGAACATTGCCTAAAATTAGGCATGACAGCAGCAGCAGGGGAAAACAGCAAGGCAAATTAAAAAAAATTTTTTTGGGGGGGGGGTGGAACCAGGGTTCAAACTCAGAAATACTTCTCTTGATAGAAATATGCTTTCAAAGTTTACCACTCCAGCTGGGCGTGGTAAACTTGGAAGGCTGAGGCAGGAGGATCTGTGTGAGTTCGAGACCAGCCTGGGCTATAAAAGTGAGCTCAAAGCCAGCCTGAACTTCATAGTGAGACCCTGTCTCAAAAAGACAAAAAAAAAAAAAAAAAAAAGTTTACCACTCCAGTCCCATTCAGTTAGATAGAGCAAGGACCAACCCCTCCCTGCCTACTGGGCACTCAAAAGTTCCAATGAAGACCGAGGCCCTCAGGCCTGAGCAGCCTCCTGGGCAGGCCAGGCTGAACCAACTGCTCCCCCGGGTTAATTAATCAGGCATGGAAACAAGCTAACGTCCCCTGGGCAGTGGCAGCCCAGGAGTGTGACAAACACAGCAGTGCACACACATGTGAATCCTCACTTTTCTTGACTGGAAAGTCAGGGGTCACGCTCTGACTTGAGCTCAGCTTTGGAGTTCAAAAGGAAGAGGATCCTGACCAAGGCACTCACAGTGATACCAGAAAAATAACACCAGGGCTGCCACGGATGGAATTTACCCATCTGCAGGGTTTTGCTCCTGCAACACTTACAATACATACATTTATGCCACCACATAACCTTCGTGGATTTTTATAAAGCTGATTCTAAAAGCAAATTAATTTCCTTAAACACTCTAACACCACATCAATTCAAAAGATTCTTTCCGTATTATAAGGCATGAAAGTTATTCAAATGGAACAGACATGAGTATTTTAACATAGGTGTGAGTAACGGAATGGAGCCATTCGCGGTTGTGTCATGCACCTAGAAATGCCCTTTTAAAGATCAATATTTTAGATTCAGAAAATTTTAATCGTCTCTTTGAAAGAGATAAAACGGGCTATTTCCTCCTAGTAAAAGTAACACAATATGCCATAATTTTCTACACAATTAAAGCTTTAAATAGGCATTGAAAATATGTGCCCTTTCAAAGGCAAACACTGAAGATGCAGCGTGAATAATGAACCCAATTAAAAGCAGATGTTGGACCAGCAAAACAGCTCAGCAGATTAAAGCACCTACAAGCAGGCACAGGGGCCAGTGGTTTGATCCCCAGGCCTGGTGTGTCAGCCCAGACACTGGGGCACGCTGAAATGGCCTTGCTGTGCAATGCCCATAATCCCAGCTCTTGGGAGCCTATAAACAGGCAAATCACTACGAGTCCGATCTAGTAGTGAGACCCTGAACACCCTGAAGACCCTTCTCCCCCAAATAAATAAATAAATAAATACATACATACATAAATACATAAACAAACAAACAAATAAATAAAAGCAGGCATTAAAAGCCGGCCAGATAACTCAGCAGAATGAAGCACCTGCTAAATTAGATGCTAAATCAGATGCAGGAACAGGGCTTGAATCCTCAGCCTGCCCACATAAGATGATGACTGAGACTGGGCAGATGGATACATACCTGTGATCCCAGTGCTTGGGAGGCTGAAAACAAGAGGGATACTAGAATCTGTGGAGTGAGACCCTGTAGACCTTGATATATATCATATATATATATATATATATATATATATATATGTATATATATATATAT
>PVJA010046693.1:0-14942 GCA_004027025.1 Myocastor coypus
AAAAAAAAAAAAAAAAAAAAAAAAAAACAGAGCAAAGTAAAGCAAAGAATTACTGGTGGTACAGATCTGGGTTATTTTATGGTGGTATCTGGCACCTACCAGGTTTTACCATTAAAAAATTACTTTTTTTGGTTGGTATCGGGAGTTGAATTTAGGTTGTCATGAATGCTAGGCTTGCACCTTACCACTAAGTTATATCCTCAGTCTTTTTCATTTTATTTTTGAGATAGGGTCTGCTAAGTACCCCAGATGGCCTTGAACTGAGATCTTCCTGTCTCAGCCTTCTGAGTAGCTGGGATTACAGGTATGTGTCATCACAGCTGACTTAAAAGTACTATCTTTCATATTCTGTTACTTAAAAGTGACAGTGATTCCAGTTCAGGCTCAAGAAGGAGAAATTAAACTTATGCCTCTTGGAAGGGATATATTACATATATTGTTTAGAATTCTATAAGAAGTTTTTTTTTTCTCTTCTCCCTCTTTTACCTTATTTGTTCTTCAATTGTTATTATTATTATTATTATTTACCTTTTTGAGACAGGGTCTCACTATGCAGTTCAGGCTGGCCTAGAGCTCACTTTTGTTGCTGAAGCTGGTCTTGAACTCGCACTGATCCTCCTGCCTCAGCCTCCCAAGTGCTGGGATTACAGGTGTGAGCCACCATGCCCGGCTTGTTCTTCAATTATTAATATCACTTTAGAGTCAAGAATATTTATTTTATGGATTAGAATCTAGTACTATGTACTATTGTGTTTTATTCTGTGGTTAAATGACCACAGTTTCGCCCTGGAAGCTTTCTTTCTTTCATTGTCTTTTTGAGACAGGGCCTCGCTATGCAGTTGAGGCTGGCCTTGAGCTCACTTTTTTAGCCCAGGCTGGTCTCAAACTTGCACCAATCCTCCTGCCTCAGCCTCCCAAGTGCTGGGATTACTGACGTGAGCTACCACACCCAGCTTTGCCCTGGAAGCTTTACAGTTGGCTCCTGTGTTCATTTGACATATGTCAGCTCCTCCCAACAACTTACTTTCTACCATCACAGGATCATTCGGACTGGTTGCTGTATGGTACAGGTCTGCAATCCACATTGTGGAAGGCTGAGGCAGGAGGACATCGACTTCATTCCCAGACTGAGCCATTTAGCAACTTTGCAAAGTCCTGTCTCAATAAAAATAAAAATAAAAATAATAATAATAATACAGCCGGGCGTGGTGGCGCATGCCTGTAATCCCAGCACTTGGGAGGCTGAGGCAGGAGGATCGGTGCAAGTTCAAGACCAGCCTGAGCTACAAAAGTGAGCTCAAGGCCAGCCTGAACTGCATAGTGAGACCCTGTCTCAAAAAGACAAAAAAAAAAAAAAAAAAAAAAAAGATTGGGCATATAGCTCAGTGGTAAGGTCCTAGGTTTGATACTCCACACTGTAAAAACAAAACAAATGATCCAGGCTCATATTGCTTTTCCTGTGCCAGTCTTAGAATCATTCGTTTCTCCAAGGCTTTGGAGGGCAAGCTGGCCGCCACATCTGCTATAGGAGGATGCATACGGAGACCTATATTTTCCACTTCCCCCATCAGCAGACAGCTGGCAGACCCACCCTTTATTCCTAGGGCCAAGTGACCCACAGGGGATTTCTGCCTTGCTGTATTATCATCCTGCAACCATAATCCCAAGCCAGCAGGAAACTTAAAGTTGCCAAATTGTATGAGGCAGGGCAGGAGGAAGAAGGAAGAAGGCAAAGTAGCCCATATGAGCTCTCATTTGCCCTTCCTGGAGCCTTGCTACCCCTCCATGGAAAGGAAGAGGGAGGGAGGTGAAAGCAGTCATGCCAAAGAACGGGCAAACATGAAACAGATCCTTAAGAAAGCCTGACCAATTTAGTTTGCTGAAGCTTTGTAATGCTATCCTGTGTAAGGCCCTCAGAGAATCCACTCTTCAAGCAGGGAGTTCATCTTGACTTTGGAACCTTGGATACTCAATGTTCTCATACCCCAAATTCATCTATAAAAGGGCTGGGAGAACACTTCCTCCTTTGTTGACTATAAATGGGTGCAGTGTATAGATTGCCAGTAAGCTGACGTGAAGGCAGAGTGCCAATCAGGAAAGTCCCTGAGGCCTGAATTCAAGTCCAGTTGTCACCAGCTAGTTTGGATTCTTAGCAGCAAGTAAGGTAGAAGTCAGATATAGCCTGGATTTTGAGCCTGTTGATCACCGTTGTCTTCTTCTCCAGGGCCCTTTATTTATTTATTTATTTATTTATTTATCTATTTATTTAAAAAATTTGATACAGGGTCTCACTATGCAGTTCAGACTCATAGTGATCCTCCTGTCTCAGCCTCCCCAGCGCTGGGATTACAGGCATGTGCCAACATGTTCAGGGCCCTTTAAAGGGAAGGATCCCCATCTGGGCTTCAAAGATACATGTTACTAATGAGCGAAGATTCTTGCTCAGTTCCTACAAAAATCACAAATTGGTAAAGGGTAGCTCAATCAGTGTTAACAGCGTTGAATGCAGTAGCTATCAGCCCTGTCAGCCTTAACCACCCTCCTTGCTGCTCAGAACAAGAGGACCTGGGAAACATCTCTGGACATTGAGATGGTAGTTCCTGGCAATTTTCTGTTGTTCCCTGTGGTCCTCCACTGCTAGTCACTTTCAGTGCTAACAGTCCCAGCTGCTGTTGGCATTCAGCACCAGTGGCCTTTGGTATTACCAGCTCCCAGTGCATCTGCTCTGGAGACAGAAAGTACAAATAGGCAAAAATATGCCGTCTAGAAGAGACTTTATTAGGACTTAGGGTGCAACATCAGGGGGACAGTGCAACTGACCCTGCTAAGACTATGGGGAGGGAAAAAAAGTGGGCTTATGCATGTGTAGTTTTAGGCTTTCTGTTTGGTCATGGGCAGATGTAAGGAACACGGTGTTGGTTATGTGATGTATGTAATGACATTGCAGCACGCTGACATCTGAGGTGGAGTGTTTTTAAGAACTCTAAGAGAGCAGGGGCCAGGGAGATAGCTCCATGGTACAAAAGCCTGCCTTGCAAGTGCATGGTCATGAGTTCAAATCCTGGTCTTGCAAAACAACAACAACAACAAAACAAAAACAAACAAACAAACAAAAAAGAACTCTAAGAAAACAGCACCCTCAAAATACTGATTACATCATAAAGATGGCACTATCACTAGAGCAACAGATAAGATGTGTGAAAATTACCACAAAGCCACATATAAAGAGGCATCAGAGAACTGCAAATCAGACATGATCATCTCTAATGAAAGGTTAAACTTTGCTCACAAGCCATGTGTTCTAGCTTCAGGAGGTGTAAATGCTATAGAAACCATATTGTCATGGATTGCCAAGTGGTGATCAATTTGTTACACCCAGCTAAAATGAGCTAGCACGGTGATGGGTGTGGGAAGCCCACTTGAGGACTGTTGCTAGCAGTGTAAGAGGCGGAACTAGAGAAGCTGTTGGGAGGCTGTTAGGGAATCGGGTTGGAGAAGCTGTTGGAGCTGCTGGGAACTGCTGGTTCTCCTGGGCTATTCTGCTAGAAGACCTTGTCATGCTGGCTTTCCTGTTGAACTTGGCTGTCTTCGTAGGAGGAGCTCAGGACCTTGCTGTCACTGAGAATGGCTACAGTTCGTTCACTTTGCAGGGGTGCTGGTCCTCACCTTGAACCTTGCTTCCTGGCTCTGGAGGGGAAGATGGTGTTCAGCTCAGTCTCCTGAAGATGGTTGTCTGTTGGTTTTCCTGATGGGAACTTCACTTTTCTCATTGTTGAGAGGAGCTTGGTACCTCATTGTCATTGAAGATGGCTGTGGTACTTTGGAGGGGTACTGCTTGTGGTCTTACTTTGAGCGTTGCTTCCTGGCTCCAGTGCAGATCCCTCAGCCTGCTGGCACAGGTCCTTCATCCTGCTGGCACAGACTTTCTAGCTTCCACCACCAACCTTTGGGCCTTTCCAGCACAGGTCCATGAAGCAACCTGCATGAGACACTGTCCTGGGCTCTAGGCCTCCAGTTGGACTTGTGGGAGGCATTGTTATGAGCTCTACGTTTTCAGCTGGACTCAGGCAGGAACCTAGGATCAAGGTTCTCAGCTAGATTCTTGGGTCTTTATGATGTGGACAGATTTCCTGCACTCTTTGTATATGATTCTTTTGGCGACTCATTAGAAAATAATTTTATAAAATGTGTCCTGCATTGTATTGTTCTTCCTTGAAAAACCCCAAACTAGGACACCTGTTAAACAGAAAAAACAAAAAGCAAGTAAAGTCCTATTTAAAATGGTGCACTCTCCCAACCTAAATAACTCACACTCAATTTAATTTCACACTGATATAAATAACAGAGCAAGACTCTATACCTACTTATGTATGGTTTATACAGTAAGAGGTTGCTGTACACATTGATACTATACATTCAGAAAATGAACATTTATTTGTTGTCTGCTTTATTGTAACATGTTTGAAACAAAGCAGGGAACTGGCCCTTCATGAACACAGCTGAGGAGGGCTTCAGGGTGTAGAGTCATTCAGAATCCCCTGGGACAGATCTGACTGAAGACTGCTGCAGCCAAAGCAGAGGTTTCTCAAGGTGGCATTGGAGCCAGCCTGATGCAGCCGGGCCAGCTGGGATGGCCATGGGAGAAAGTCACGAGGAGCTCTTCTCTCCTGTTTCACAGTCTTTGCAATTTTCCAATTGGCTACTGGGGGGGGGGGTGGATTTCACAAGCTCTATTTGCTTCAGTTCCCTCAAAAGTAGAACTGAGAGAACAGCATTAGAGGGAAAAGCAGGTGGCAGTCTTGAGGGCTGAATGAGATAATATCCAGAAAGCAAATGGTGGCAGGGGACTCCAGAGCTCATGGGTAAAGCCGTACATTCTCCTTGTGTTAAACTCTGATGTACACAAAATAACACGTGTAAAAACTGGAAAGAAATACAACAAATTATTTCTGAATGGTGGGGTTATGGTTTATTTTTATTTTCCTTATATTTTTCTCTGCTTTCCAAATTACTTTTATATTCAGAAAAGGAAAGCTGTGTTTGATAGTTAGATTCCTTGGACTCATTTTTCCAATTTAATTTTTTTAAAAAATTGTGCGTTTGCTATCCATAGTGATTGCATTCAGCTTTGGGATCATTTGTGATTCTCTCTGCCTAATGAAAATTTGACAGTTTGTATGATGTTAGCAACTGTTTGAGGTAGGAATCATTGTTTCCATTTTCAGATGAGAGCATATTTAGGCCAGGAAGCTGAGAGCCAGAGCCCAGGGTGCCCCACCGCCCTACAGCCCCACGGCAGTCTTCTGAGTGGAGGCTTGTGGGAGGCTGCAGAAGCTAGGACTGCGCTTCCCTGTCCTCTACCACATACTACATCTGTTGGTTTCTTTCATTAGTATTCCTGATGGCAGACATGGCATGGGAAATGGAAAGTCAAGAAGTATTGTTGAGTCTCCTTAAGAAGAACTAAAGCCTTCTGCTCTAATCATATCCAATAGATGAACTAAAAATAAAAGCATAACTATACAAGACTGAGAGGGAAGTGGGTGTGAGCCAGCTAAAATCATCACCCATCATAGCAGGAGAGCAATAAAGACCATTCCTGATGAGTCCAGATAGAGCTGCGGAACATTTTACACAGCCATACAGGGGCAACCACAAGGCATGAAAACGCAAACGGCTTTACGTGGCATGCTTGAACTCAGGGGTGGAGAAGGAGTTTATACTTTTCCTCACAAGCCCTTCTGACCTATTTTCTAAAAACGGTGTCTATCGCACTATTTTAAAATCATTGTATTAAAAATACAGGCTCCAAAAGCTAAAAGAGAAAGAAGTAAAGGCTTTGGAGGAAACCAGGTGGATTCAAATCCCACCTCCATCAGTTGTGGACCTTGGGCAAATTAACGTAAGCTACATTTTATCATCTGGAAAAAGGATTAAAAACCATACCCCGCAAGGGGGCCCTGATGATAAAAATGAAGTAATGTTTATAAAGCACACTGGGCAGTGAAATTCAGCATTTATAATTATTAACCATGATCATTACTAATAATAAACCAAACGTGGAGCCACGACCCAGAGCTCAGCACATAGTAGGCACTTAATAATGGGTGTCAGTAATTACTTAAAAAACCCCACCCATGACGCAGGAGCCACGGCGCAGGGAATAAGGAGTAAACGCTCAAATATTGATGTGGTTACTCATTTATTCATCACTGTCTGTGCTGCAGTGTCCCTGGGGCCTCGAACGCCGCATCCTGGGCCTCTGCCCTCACCTGGAGGCTGGAGGCGGCAGGTCACCCGCTTTCTGGTCGTCTCTGCGGGGCTGTCACGCGCGGAATAGAGTCGCTCAGTTTTAGTAGGGCATTTCCCCACAGAGGCTGGAGGAGGGGACAGCATGTCACCAGGTACACACTTGGAGTGGAAGGTGGCCGGGGTCCCTTCCTCCGTCAAAACCAAGGGGACAGCCTTCCTGGGAGGGACGAGCCGAGCCGATTCTAGGGCAAGCGCTTGGTTTCTCCGGGCAGATTTGGGATTGGCCACGAGGCACAGAGCGGGTATTTCAGACTAGGGGGGTGCGCTCACTTTAGGAGAGGCGGGGCGTGACCAGTTGTCCCCGGGGCGGGGCTAGAGGGGCCACGCCCCCTCCTCTGCAGAGGCCGCTCGCCACGCCCCTCTCGTGCGCTCCGCCCCCTTCCACGCCCGCGGGTCTGCAGCAGCCAGAGCCAGCGAGGCGCCCCGCAGCACTGCTGCACCGCCACGCGGGTGGATCGGGGACGCGGGGGGAGGGGCTGGATCGCGGGGGGCGGGGCCGATGAGGGCGGGGCGCTGACGTCGCAGCGCGGCCGGGGAGGCAGGGAGGCGGGGAGGCGGGGAGGCGGCGGTGGGCCTGGCCTAGCCCAGCCCGCAGCGGCGGTGGCCGGGTGTGCGGGCAGCGGCGCTCTTAGCGGGCTCCTGAGCACCGTCCGCCGCTGCTGAGTTTGACACCTCGGCCCGGTGCCTTTGCCCGGCGCTGCCAGCCCTTGCCCGCCGCTATGGCCCTGGTGCGGGACGCCGAGCCAGCCTCGGGGCCCTCTCGCTGGCTGCCCACGCACGTCCAGGTGACCGTGCTGCGAGCCCGAGGGCTGCGGGGCAAGAGCTCGGGCATCGGCAGCACCAGCGACGCCTACACGGTGATCCAGGTGGGCCGCGAGAAGTACAGCACGTCGGTGGTGGAGAAGACTCAGGGCTGCCCTGAGTGGCGCGAGGAGTGTTCCTTCGAGCTGCCGCCCGGCGCCCTCGATGGCCTGCTGCGGGCGCAGGAGGCCGACGCGGGCCCGGCGCCCTGGGCTGCGGGCTCGGCCGCCGCCTGCCAGCTGGTGCTCACCACTATGCACCGCTCTCTCATCGGTGTTGACAAGTTTCTGGGCCAGGCCATCGTGCAGCTGGACGAGGTCTTCGGCGCAGGCCGTGCCCAGCACACACAGTAAGTAGGGGTGCGGGGTCACGGAAGCGGTTGAAGGTTCCCCTGGGTGGGGACGGTGGGAGTCAGGACCCAGAACTTCGATCTTGACTGCGAGCCCCTTGTCTCGTGCTCGAGGCTGCAAACTGACACACAGAAGTTGGTTCTTAGCATTTTGTGGTCCTGCTGGACTCACTTAGCTTGGGCTGTGGTGGGGCTGTAGGGAATCTGAGTGGTAACCAAACTTTAGGAGTAAGCTCTTAAGGAAAGTTAGAGGGATTCTGAGGCTGTGGGACTGTGGGAAATTTGGGAGCTTCAGGCTGGTTGTCTCCCTTCTTCGAAGAGGAGAGAACCTGAGAATCTGCTCTGAACCCCAGCCCTTGCGGGAGTAAAGAAGCTGCCTTGCTTTGTGGGGTAAGGAAAGTGGGGCCACTCCACCAAACCTGGAGGTTGTGCCTTATTCTGTGATGTGCTCCATCTTGTAGAGCCGTTCTCTCTCCTCTTCAGCTGATTATGTCCTGGGTCCCTAGTTGTGAGGATGGGAGGATCTTTCTAAGTAAAGGAGGGAAAAGACTTGGGTCAGGCTTCAAGTGACCTGTCTGCCCTCTCCAGGTGGAAACAGGTTAGTTCACAGCAGTAGATCATCTCCCCGTCACTTCCCCCAAGAAAAGCCAGCGATTTTTTTTTTTTTTTAATCATTTATTTTGGCAGCATTTAGTGTTCCCTGTGTTAAATCATGGCTTCAGACTTGAAGCACCATTTCCTGTTTGGGGCTTGGGGTGGGACCTGGAAGCGTCACCAGGCCTGAGCACCTGCTGTGGGTCATGCAAGTGGTTAACCGGGTGGGGAAAGGAGGGTGGGAGCAGGGTGTGCCCTCAGTGGGGGAAGGTGCCCCACGTCCTGGTTAGGGGAATGGTACCCATTGAATAAATCTCGGAAGGCTTGCTGGAAGAGAGAGATGAGCCTTGAAGCTGGTAAGGATGAGCATAGAAGCAGTATTTGGGTAGAAAAGTCTGACCTTGAATGTTTTTCATGAGGAAGGACCTTCCTGGCTGGCTCCCTGTGGCCTGGGATGGGAAGTGGGTTAGTGCAAGGGCAGGTTCCAGGCAGGGCTGTGACCTGGCTCCATCTGCCCTCTCCCCTGGCCTTCTCCCCACCTTCCCTCATGACTTGCTGTTTGGTTGCTGGGTGTGGGATCATGTGGTGCCTCTTGGTCCTTGTTTTGGCTTTTTCCTCCCCGTTTCTGTCCTCTCCCTCCTTCCTGGCTCAGATAGCCAGGTTGTGGACTGGAATGCTCTACCCAGGGTCTCTCAGCCCTTTCTTTTCCGGAAGTGCCTGTCCTCATGTTACTCTACCCCATCCCCTAGTCCTTCACCATCCACTCGGAGCTCTTCTGCCTTGATTGGTAGATGATGTGTCTGGTGTGTTTTGGTTAGAAAAGGGGGACTGAAAGGGACAGGGAAAAAAAAATCTTTGGCTTGCAGGGAGGAGCTTCTTCTTTTTCTTTTTCCTTTTCCCGGAGTTTTTGGCCTCCGGCTCTTCCTTCCCTGAGCTGACCCAGCCTGCAGATCCAGGTGGGTCGGTTTGCAGCCAAGAACAGTGCATCTGGGAGAATTGGATGTACACAACCCTTGATGTGGATGAGAGCCCTAATTTACTTTATAGAAGTCATCTTTTCCACTGGATTGCTCCACACCCACCTGGCTGCCTTTCCTCTGATGCATTGACCTGGGTTATTTATAGAGCCTGGAGGGGGCAGCAGTAGGGTGGAGCATTTAGTGGGGTAGGCAGAGGACCAGTCATGAAATTGCACTGCCATTCTAATTCACTGGCTCAAGAACATGTCACCCCTACTCTGGTCCCCCTCCTTGGGCTCTAATGGGCATTCCTGGTGGTATTTCCTGAGGTAGCTGGTGTAGGCAGCTGAGATTGCCCATTGTCTAGTCAGGATGGAGCTACAGGGAAAGTCCAGGATGTACCTTCTTCAACTTTGGATAATGTTGGGAAAGAGAAGTATTTATGTTTACCTCCAGGATCCAGCTTTGCTGGCCTTAGCATGAATCTATGGTGATCCTCTGTCACCCATTGGCCCTGCATTACAGAGAGAACTGGACTGGGAAGGGCAGGTTCCTGGTTAAGAGACTGAGTAGAATTGTGTAAGAACAGACCAGAAGCTTAAACCTCCTACCTTATGCCAAGCTCAGGAAAATCTTGGTGCTTCAGTTTTTTCATCTGTAAAATAGGGGATAATTTATACTCTCTTCCCAGGGATGATGTTAGAGACAACGTGAGAAGGTAGGTGAAGCCCATAGTGCAGCCCTGATATGGTAGAGGGCAGGTGAACAGCAGTGACGGTGGAGGGAAGTTTTAGGTGCTTTGTCAGGCGGTGCTAGTCTGGAAGACATTCCCTGCTGTGGAAAAGCTCCCCCTTACATGACAGGAGAGATAGTCAAAAACATAGAGCTTGAGAAACTCTTGCGACATGGGAGGTGATAGGAGTATGGGAATTCTCAACCAAAGGAGCCTCTGTCATTCTCTGCTACTAGAGGCTTGACAGCCAGGACTAGCTTGGGAAGCAGGTGTGGTCTGGAAACCAGGCTCAGATGTGGCTGAAGCTCGACAGCTCTCCTGCCTGGTAGCCTTGCCTCGGTCTACTGCTGTCCTGGGGCAGAGCAGGACAGCATGGTACTGGAAAACCGGGTGATAAGGTTTTATTCCCAGTTTTGTCTTCCTAGTAGGCAGGCTGCATAACCTGTTTCCTTATTTCTGAAAAGGTCATGGGCTATGGTTACTGTGAGTTACACAGATTGACTAAGATACCATCTGTAAAAGCCTTAGTACAGTTCCAGACACAGATGCTTTCAAGGTGGTAATGCTGCGTTATGCTGATGCCTTGCCTCATGTGCTGGTGGTGGGTGAGGTTCTAGGTGTCCCAGTGGGCCCTAAAGATCCTTAGCAGGTGGCACTCTGAGGTGAGGGATTGCACTGGAGAGTTCCAAACAATAAGGGGAAATTCTCAAAACAGAATTTACTGTGGTACTTGAGGTCACTTGGTAAGACCCTCTTTCCCTCAGTGGACCCATACATGGGTGTTCATGGTTCTGATCAGTCTGAAAATCCTGAGTTGCCTCTTTGGTAATTCTTTTCTAGCTCTTCCAAGCAAAATCACTCCTGGGATTCTTTGGTAGGTGCCTGTCTGGTTCCCAAGACACACAATTCTCTGTTCCCTGTGGTGTCAGTGGGTCATTTGGACCCTTTTAGCTGTTGTGGTATTGCTATGGTGGGTTGTGGCCCCAGGCCAATGACCCTGAACTTGTCACACAGGCAGCAAAGGTTTTGTAGTGGGAAGCTAGAGAATCTACCATTTGGGTAGGGAAGCTCTGCTCTTGGCCTTCTGGAAGGGCTGGTCTGTGAGTGTTTGGGAGAAGAAGGGAAGTGATCCTGCTCTGTAGATCCCTACATCTGCCTTTTCCCCTTAGCCTGGTAAGGAGTAAAGTATCCCAGCTTGTAAAGCCTGGAATACAGAGGCCAATAGACCAGTGCTAGAGGCTGAGTCCTTGGAATTGCTGAAGCTGTGGCTTCCATTTGGGTTGGGACCAGTTGCCTTTTTTCCATCACAGAGACCAAAATTTTTGAGAAGGGTTTTTTTTTTTTTTTTTTTTGGCTGGCTCAGGCTGCCTTAAGGGTGGGGATAGAACTGCTATCCCAGTGCTTGGCTGGGATTGCCTGTGCGGGCACTGAAAACACTGAGCTAACCCTAAAGCCCAAGACCAAAATTTTTGTGATCATAGATTAGGCTAATTGTGTTCCTCAAGAGGCACTGACAGCCCTTGCCCCAGTCTGTGCCTTTTAGGGGCTTTTTGGGGAGAAGGGAAGCACAAGGAGGACAAAGGTTTGAGACTAGCACTTCTGCTTGGCTAGTAAGAACATTCTTTTCTCTCTCTTTTTTTTTTTTTTTTTTTGTACCAGGGATTGAACTCAGGACCCTGCGCTTGCCAGGAGTAAGAACATTCTGAGACCTCTTTAAAGAGTTCTTTTGAGGGCCCTGGGAAGCACCTGAGGCAAATGCAGTTCATTAGCCAAAGGGTGGGAGGGTCTTTAGAGGATTATTCCCTATGCCTCCAGGGGACATGTGTGTAACTGTGGTGAGCAGATGGTGCACAACCCCACAACCTTTTGTGTGTTGGTGCAGAGGCGTGACCCTGCTCTTTAGACACCCTGGGTTCGGCTCCTTCTCCAACCAGTAGCCTGGAGTTCCAGCCTCTGAGGCTGCTGGGGAAGGGTGTGGCTGCCTCAGAAACCAGTTAGGACAGAAAGCCTTCATGTCCTGGTCCTGGGGCTAATTTTATTTGGGATTGCGGGAATGGCAGTGTCTGGGAGAGTGCAGCCAGGTAGGAAGTGTGACTCTTCAATTAGTCTGGGCAGCTCCTCCTCGTGGAATAGTGACTTCCTCTTCCTTCTACATCTGCCTCTGCCCCTGAGCCCTGGGCCTGTGTCAGCCCTACCTCTGCGATGCTTCCCTCTCCCTGTGAGCAGCTGGGCCTGAAGTGCAACTCAGCAGAGCTCCATCCTGGGTAACCTTGAGCGCTGTCCTTTGCTTCTGACAGCAGCTGCCCACCCGTCTTGTTATTGCTGCCACCCTGGTGCTGTGACTCTCTCTGGTCTGGCCTTGTCCAGATGTTTCCCTTGTCCGTCCCACCCTGAGTTGGAACAGATGATTAACACATCACAGAAGCTGTGGTTGTTCTGTGAAAATCTGTCTCCAGCTCTCTTTTTTTTTTTTTTTTTTCCTGTGTAGAATGCATATCCCTTCCCCTCCACCAAGTGATAAAAATGTGTCCCCAGCACGAGTCGTCTGTGCTCCCAGCAGTCCTATGGGGGAGTCTGGTGGTGACCTTGCTCTTTCAGAGCCAGGCTGTGGTTGTTTCTTCCTTCAGGAAGGAGAGGGGACGTGGCAGGGCACCTGGAGACCTCTGTGTGGGGCTGGGCCAGGACTCTCCCAGCCCGCAGTGAGCAGGGTATCTGAGTGGGGAAGCCACAGAGGTGGGGGAGGTTGTCCAGGACATCTTGACCTTCAGTTCACCTGGGAGGGGAAGCACAGCCCTTGCTCAGGGAATTCCAGTGTCAGAGAGCGAAGACAGCTTTGTATGTAGAAACTGAGGCTGGGGGAGAGAGAGGAGAGGAGGTCTTAGCAGTGTGGCAGTTGGTGGAGGGTGTGGCTCTTTGTGGTTCCTATTAGACCCTGGCAGCCTGCAGAGCTGGAGGCTTTAGGGAAGGAAGAGATGGTGTTTGGAGTCCTGTATGCATCTCCAGGTTTCTGAGGATGTTCATGGGGGCCTTTAGTGGGACAAGGCACTGCTGCTGTGAAAGGGGAGGAGACCTGGAAAGGCTGTCAAATCCCAAAAGTTTTTGGAGCACCTGGACAAGGGCCAAGAGGGGTTTCTGTGTGTGTGTGTGGGGGGGGCAATTCCTGAGAAGGGGAGGATGTGGACATCGCTTTAAGTGAAGGAAGTGCCAAGCCAAGGGATTTTTTTTGTGTGTGTCTTTTTGAGACAGGGTCTCAATGTTCAGTTCAGGCTGGCCTTAGCTCACTTTGGTAGCCCAGGCTGGTCTTGAACTCATCCATCCTCCTGCCTCAGCCTCCCAAGTGCTGGGATTACAGGCATGAGCCGCCACGCCTGCCTATAACCCAAGGTCTAATTTGG
This sequence comes from Myocastor coypus, assembly GCA_004027025.1. Lineage (NCBI taxonomy): Eukaryota > Metazoa > Chordata > Mammalia > Rodentia > Myocastoridae > Myocastor > Myocastor coypus. The sequence continues at coordinate 13,144 of PVJA010046693.1, forward strand.
GGCCTAGATAGGGAGCTCTGAAGATGTGAAAGGAAATGGCCTGGGGATCCTGTCTGCCATTCCAGTCTTCTGAATCCCAACCCCTGTTCTGGATGATGACGACGACGACAACGACGACGACAACGGTGACAATGACAATGTTGGTGATGTTTCTTTCAGTAGAGCCCTGAGTTTACAGGCCAGGCGTGTGTATATTGCAGGCTCTGAGGTGTTGCCTGGCCCTAAAGTGTCTTTTTTTTTTTTTTACAATTCTTACACTGCTTTTATTCTTATAACATCGCTATGAATGTGATAATATTCTTTTTTTTTTTTTTTTTTTTTTTTTTTTTTTTTTTTTTTTTTTTTTTTTTTTTTTTTTTTTGTCTTTTTGAGACAGGGTCTTGCTATGCAGTTGAGGCTGGTCCTGAGCTCACTTTTGTAGCCCAGGCTGGTCTCGAACTTGCACCAATCCTCCTGCCTCAGCCTCCCGAGTGCTAGGATTACAGGCATGCGCCACCACGCCCGGCAAATGTGATAATATTCTAAAACAATTTTAAAAATAGGTGATGAAACAGCAAGACACAAAATGGAAGAAGATAATCACAATACAGGTCTCTAACACGCAACTCATGATCAGAATATGAATCCCTACATACAAATAAGAACAAGATAAATGGCCCACTAAAAAAAAAATAGGCAAAAAAAAAAAAAAAATCTTGAAGGAACACTTCACAAAAGAGGATGTTTGAATGACCAAATAACACACAGCAATCATTAGTGATCAGAGAAATGCAAATTAGAGCCATAACCCAATATTACCATCCACCTATCATATTGGCCAAAATTAGAAAGACAGGCAATACCTTGTGTTGACAAGTACATAAAGTAACTGAAACTCTGGCCGTTATGGGCAGTAATATAACTAGTATAATCTCAAGAGATAAGAAATTGGCAGTATGTTAATTATCCATTGTTGTGTAGAAAGTCACCCCAAAACTGAGCGGCATAAAGCAATAAGAATTTATTATCTCCCAACTTCTGTGATTTAGGAATCCAGCCCAGCCCCTGAAGTGTCTTTAGGGAGACCTTCTGACCTCCCAAATGTCACCAGTTCTCTTCCCTGACAGAACGCCCTTAGCTGACTGGTTCCCCCTTCACAGCTATGCGGTCATTTGCAGTTCTGTTTTCCTTCTGTTCTACAGCCAGGATGACGTTACTGCAGCTGCTGTATTTAAGCTGTGCTGAGGAGGAAACTGAGAAAATAATGGCTAGACCCTTGCCTGGAAGGACAGAAATGTGTTTTATTTTATTTTATTTCATTTTATTTTTTAAATTTTTTTAAATTTTATTTATTTTATTTGTTTATTCACTCATTTTTATGGCCGGCTCAGCCTGCCCTGAGGGCAGGGCTGGCACAGCATGTGGTGCCAGGGATCGAACTGCGGTCCCTGAAGCCGCCCAGGCTTGCCCAAGCTTGCCCAAGCTTGCCCAAGCTTGCCCAAGCAGGGGCTTTAGACCACTGAGCCATCCCACCGGGCCCCAGAAATGTGTTTTAGAAGAGACTTATTACCTAGGAAGAGTAGCTTCCCCACAGAGCATTCTATAAAAGAGAGAAAGGAGAGCACATGGGGTTACTGGGGTCAGGGGTGACTTCCTGAAGGAGGCCAGGCTTCTCCACAGGGGAGGTGGTGGGTGGACTGGCCCGGGAGAGGTAGGAGGGGAGCCCTGCTTCATTTCCTTTGTGCTTCTCTCAAGTGAAACAGGCTGGCGAAATTTCTGTACTTCTTTTTTTTTTTTTTTTTTTTTTTTTTTTTTTTTTT
>PVJA010046694.1:0-15000 GCA_004027025.1 Myocastor coypus
TGTTTGAGGCTGGCCTTGAGCTCACTTTTGTAGCCCAGGCTGGTCTCGAACTCGCACCAATCCTCCTGCCTCAGCTTCCCAAGTGCTGGGATTACAGGCGTGAGCCACCACACCCGGCTATTTTTTTCCTTTCTTTCTTTTGTCCTTTTCCTTATTACAATTTTTCTTTCCCATTCAACAGTTTCTTTCTCTTTCACATTATCTGTTGTATCTTTTGAAGACAATATCATGTAAAAGAGCAACACTGAGTTTCTGTTACTTTATTGAAATCTTGTATCATTTCTAATGATGTTACCTTTTTCCTATCACTATTTTTTACTTTTAAAGGATAAAAAAATCAAATGAAACATATTACAGACACTGAAAGGAAAAGAAATTGTTCAACGGTTAAGAAAAACTGGAGTGAGGAAATGGACAAATGAAAGAAGTGAAAAAGATATATTTAGCTGGGTGTGGTGGCTCACACCTGTAATCCCAGCACTCAGCAGGCTGAGGCAGGAGGATTGGTGTGAGTTCAAAACCAGCCTGGGCTACAAAAGTGAGCTCAAGCCCAGCCTCACCTGAATAGCGAGACCCTGTCTCAAAAAAAGAGAAAAAAAACAAAGAGATATATTTAGCATATATGCAGAATAGTTTGGATATTTCTGTTGTCAATTTCTGCTGGTCTTTTGAAGGAATAGTTAATGGTAGAATTTTTTTTTTTTTTACTCCTGATTTTTTGTTTACTTATATATTTACTTATTTATTGGTTTTCTGAAATAATACTCATTTACTTTAAATGAATCTTACACATTTATATGTGGTAATCTGAACAGCTAATTTGAATATGGCATCATGTAATAAGTAACCATTGTTGAATTCCTATTACATTGTTTAATGAGATCTTGCATTGACTCTCATGCTGTCTTATTCATTTATTTACTTATTCATCTCTTTATTTATTTTTGTTTCTTTTTTTTTTTTTTCTTGTGCAACCAGGAATCAACTCAGGACCTTGAACTTGGCAGGCAGACACTTATGCCCTTGAGCTATCTCCCCAGTCCTCTGTTTTGTAGTCTTTAAAAATAAAATAAAAATAAAGCAAATATACCTCAAAGAAATATTAAGTATTTTACATAAAATAATTAGCTGTTAGTACCAAAACATTTATTTCTCCTTGAAATCAAATTCCTTATTTCTATTTTATTTATTTATTTATTTATTTATTTATTTATTTATTTATTTATCTATCTATGTATCAGTTTTCTGACATACTTATTTTACAAAAAACAGTTTTCAATAAAGATTTATAGTATTCTATTATTCAGGGACATATCAAGATCAATTTTTTTTCAGGCAAAACTGTAGTTGAAGGCTTTAGTAAGCCTTAATGAGCTGTCTTGATGGTGCACGGCTGGATTCTCTGAGGAGAAACAGTGGGCAAGGAGGTGTAGCTGCTGCTATAGATGTGCCGGGCCCCTCAAGGTAGGGTCTCTCAACTCCTTCAATTGGCATAACAAAAGTTTAAGGTAGGGAGAAAAAAGAGAGTGAAAAATGCGAATTTTATATTTGTTAAGTCTGTTGTGAATTACTTATGCGAGAATTATGGTAGGTGAATACAAAGGTAACATGATTAAGTGATGATTTTTAACTATGATCAAGTAAAGAATGTGAGAGAGCAGTATTGCAGATGTGAAAATTTTATTCACTTCTAGAAATATTCAGCTTGCTCTTGAGTGATACTTTTACTCTGTGTTTCCTTATATCACAGGATGGTGCTGATTGGCATTTAGAACACGAGTACAAATGCCCAGGCATAAGACAGGACCACTGTAATGCATGCTAGTAGCTCACCTGGTGCCATCATCCGCATATAAACATTCAATCCATGAGATTTTTTTTTCTTTTAGTCTTTTTGAGACAGAGTCTCTCTATGCAGTTGAGGCTGGCCTTGAGCTCACTTTTGTAACCCAGGCTGGTCTCGAACTCGCACCAATCCTTCTGCCTCAGCCTCCCGAGTGCTGGGATTTCAGGCATGAGTCACCACGCCTGGTGAGATTTTAGATAGAAAAAAGAAACGCAAATGTCTCCTTAGACAGCCTTAAGGTCATTAGGCTTCCCCCTTCTGTTTCTTCATACCTCAACTTGTATTTTTCATTTAGGTTCTTGCTTCTCCTGTGCAATCTTGTAACATTAAACTTTACCCGACCCTTTAAAATATAAAGTTTGTTGTCTTCTATTGTAAAGTCCTAGTAAAGAAATTAAATCAATCTCCTCTGTAATAACAGTATCATAAGCAGAAAAATAGACTGATACAATATAACACAAATGAATTAGATGGATGAGAAAGCTGCAAGTTACATCTTTTGTAATAAACTACAGCGCAATTTCAAAAGTTCAGAAAATATTGGCATTATACTTTCTTATTAAAATATTTTAATTAGTTGAGTAAAATCCAAGTAAAACTATTGGAAAGCAATGCTAACTTCATAATTATCAAGCTATGCATAAATAATGGCATGGTGCGGACCACAAAGTGGTTGCAAGATACCTGCCAGGTGCTTTTCAGGATAACAGGAAGAGCATGGCCAGAATGTTTCCACTCTATTAACAGAGACATAAAATGCTCAGGAACTCTGGAAATTATAATTATCATCATTTTATTTCTTCCCATGATAAAAGTATTTCCTGAAAAAGTACTTGGTGGAATAATTCCATAACTTGAAAATATATCATACATTTTTAAATTAAAATAGAATTTCTGAATATTGATTGCCATGTTATTTGAAGTTATATTCTCATTAAGTTACCTAAATACCACACCAACATATATGAAATTTAAAGTAATGACAATTATATATTTTTAAGTAGTAAACTGAGTGCCAGTAAACTGACTACAAATTAATAATTGTAAAGCTTTTTGAAAATGTGTTAACAGAGAGGCAACAGCAGAGTAAGGAATAATAGTAAATGTAATATAATTTTCTACATTTCATGTGTAATCTATCTCAAGTGAATAATTGGGCTTCGAATTCCACTGAAATGTTGACACTTATCTGGCAAGCAGGCAGAGGATAATTTTTCTTTGCCCAGGGGCTATTGTCTTTAAACACATGCTATGATGCTGCAGATCTATTTTAGTTTAAATTTTTATTAAAATATTAATATAAAAACTGCCAGGTAAATGTTAAAATTTTAGTACAAAATATTCTCAAGCCTACAAGACAGAAAACATTCATTTAAAATCAGAAATACAACATATTTCTATATAAACAATACACAATTTTCCAACCATGCCATGATCAAATTATATTAATAAGCATAAAACTTCATATACTACTTGTTTCATGGCCATGATAGTAAAAATAAAACCATGAATTTTCATGAAACTGGAAAATTTGTCTCTTATTTTCAGGTTTTCAATGAGTTAAATATAAATAATAGAATAATTAAGCATGCCCAATATTGGACCTGCCCAGACATGAAAACTCCTCCCCTCCAGGCACACAGTATGACCTCAGCGGAATTGTGCACAATCAGCAGTTTGACCCAGCAGAGTGCAAACGTACGAAGCAACAGTGAAAATACGAGCCAGCTGTAAGTACATAATTTTGGTGAACCTCAGATGAATTTCGCAAAGAGGCATGAGATGTTGAAGTAGACATTTGTTTTATCAAAAACTTCAGAGATAATTAAAGCAACAACAACAACAACAACAAAACAGTCCCAGCCCCCACATGTAGAGGCCAAGCTAAATCCTGTACCTAGAATAAATCCATTGCAAAGTTTACTGGAGTGCACAATTCATTTCTGGGATGAAGTGAACATACCCCAACTCTGTAGACAACGGAAGAATTTTACTACTTTTATTTTTCTGTTTGTGTCCTGTTAGAGGGTTTTACTTTGTTTCATTTTGTCTTGCCTGTTATTTATAGTTTTTTTTTCTTTTTTCTCCTTCTGTTATGACATATTTATTTCCTGTTTTCTTTTACTCGACTTTTTCTTGCAAGTATCCCACTTGACTTTATAATACGTTCATGAGATTAAACATTGCCTCCTCTTGCTGGTTTTCTACAATATTCCTTTGTTTTCTCTTCTACTCTTTATCTCCTGTGTCTTCAAGTTTCACAAAATATGGGTGCTCATTTTATGCCTTCTGGCATTTCACTAACTAACTTTGACTGAATTCATCACTGTATCTTTCTTCAATCCATATTCATGACCCTACAATATGAAGAAAGCATTGTATAAGAGGAAAATCACCACATACAAGTTAATTGTATATGTTGGATTCTTTTATACAGCTGTAGAATTTTTTTCTGTGGTTAGTGTTATCAGACTAATAGCAAGCAGTTTTTCAATTGCCAGACTGTACTTGAATTTATTATTATTGATAACTGTACTACTTTAGAGAGTATGTAATAACTTACAATCAGGTTTTCTTTCCTTTGCAAATACACTGTGATGTATGGGGTCACAGCCATAATAATCACCCAGTATCAAGGGCTTCTATTTGAGCCAAATGAAAAAGGACTTTTCTTTCTTCATTCGTTGAGAAGGTAGGTTATTGGGACAGACACAAAGATCAAGTACCACTCTCATGGAAAAAAAGTATCTCTAAGGAACAAATATTTCCAAGAAACACTTTTTTTTTTTTTTTTTTTTTTTTTTTTTTTTTTTTTTTTTGTCTTTTTGAGACAGGGTCTCGCTATGCAGTCGAGGCTGGTCCTGCGCTCACTTTTGTAGCCCAGGCTGGTCTCGAACTCGCACCGATCCTCCTGCCTCCGCCTCCCAAGTGCTGGGATTACAGGCATGAGCCACCACGCCCGGCTATAAGAAACACTTTCTTAATACAAATAAAACTGTCTACCATACGAAATCTACAAATATATATATATATATATATATATATATATATATATATATATATACCAAAAAAATAGAAAACAATGGAGACTTTTCTGTGTTGCACTTAAGTAATCAATTTTGTCATTTATATCAAGTTTTTCTAACCTATGGGTACATTTATCTACATAATGTTTTTCATCTTTCATTATTCACTTCAGTTATTATTTCTTTCCCAAGAAATTTTTAAAAAAGAGATCAGTTAGCAGTCACTTTTAACTTTAGATTCTTAACAGGATACCACTACTGCAAGAGTCTTTGCCTTCATCTTGAATTGGGCAGGAAAATTCCTTAGGACAAGACTGGTTATCAGCTGTTTCTTGTGAAGATTTAAATCATCTTTTAAAAATATATAAGTAAACAAACTTCCTATTAATGTACCTTCCACTCTAAAATTCCAATAATCATAATTTATATCTCTTGCTGATTTATCTTACTACAACCAGAAATAGTGAAATCAGTAGAGTATTTTACATGCAATACCTTTACAAGGTCAATACACCAGTGCAAGGGTACTTATATGCATGTATGTATGTATGTATGTATGTATGCATGTATGCGTGTATGTATATTTGTATGCATAGATATGCATCGATATAGAACACTCAACTATAGTTATTGCTCAGGCTATGTGCTATTAATGGAAACAGTACCTACTCTAACTAATTCAGAGTAGCACAGGCAAAAAAGGATATGCACCAGACAGGGGTAGTCAGCACTTAAAGAGACTAGCCACCTCCTTCGGTTGTCTTCTAGTGGTCCAGAGCCTGAATTAGGGCATGGCTGCCCAGACTGAAGCCACTCATTTTTCCTTACTATTCCTGTCTGCAAAGATTATTTCCCTGCTGTCCTTCTCATCAGACCTCTCATAGAGGAATGTTACAAATGAAGAACATCCTAAAGTATACACTATGCACAAAACATTTTGGGCAATTAATCTTGGTTTTATAAAAATCAGTTCAATTCTGTGCTCTTAATTTACCTCTTTTTTTTTTTTTTAATTTAGGGAAGGGTCTCCAAGATGTTCAGGGTCTCACTATTAGATCTCACTCATAGTCATCTGCCTGTTTACAGCCTCACAAAATCTCGGATTACAGGTGTGCGGCACCATGCCCAGACTCAATGGCCATCTCAGCAGGCACTGGGGGCTGGGCTAGCACTGTAGGCCTGTGGATGAACTCCCTGCCATGCAACCACTTGCAAGTATTTTCATCCACTGAGCTATTTGGCTGGCCCTTCTTCTCTTCTTTTTCATGCCTTGTACCTCTTAAAAATTCTTCCTCTCAGCCGGGCGTGGTGGCGCACACCTGTAATCCCAGCACTCGGGAGGCTGAGGCAGGACGATTGGTGCGAGTTCGAGACCAGCCTGGGCTACAAAAGTGAGCTCAAGGCCAGTTTCAACTGCATAGTGAGACCCTGTCTCAAAAAGACAAAAAAGAAAAAAGGTTTCCTCTTGCCAGGTGTGGTGGCGCACACCTGTAATTCCAGCATTTGGGAGGCTGAGGCAGCATCAGTGCGAGTTCAAGATCAGCCTAGGCTACAAAAATGAGCTCAAGGCCAACCTGAGCTGCATAGTGAGACCCTATCTCAAAAAGACAAAAAAAAAAGTTTCCTCTCATTTTTCTTAAGATCTTTAATGAAGACACCAAGGAATATAGCATCTTGAGAGTTGAGTATTGCTATGAGTTTATAGATACCCTTTATTCTTTTTTTTTTTGTTTTTTTTTTTTTGGTCTTTTTGAGACAGGGTCTCGATGTGCAGTTCAGGCTGGCCTTGAGCTCACTTTGAAAGCCCAGGATGGTCTCAAACTCACATCGATTCTCTGCCTCAGCCTCCCAAGTGCTGGGATTATAGGCGTGAGCCACCACTCCCGGCTTTTCCCTTTATTCTTGCAATCTGTGATATTTACAATATGATCATAACAAAGTACAGTATATTTCTGATCAATGTTATTATTTATCATTTATGTAGTAGTTCCACACTATAGTAATCATATTGATAGGTCCCTTCAAGATATAATTCTTATATATTTGGTGCATTTATTTTTTACAATCATGTACTTTTCTTAAGTTTACTGTAGTCATCTTGACATTTCATTGAAAAGGCAGATCAGTTTAGAGTTTGCTGTTAAATATATTGGAAGTAAAGATTTATTGGCAGCCCAATGTTATAGGATATTTAGTCTATTCTGCATTGCTATTTTAACTAATCTAACAACAATATTGCGAACAAAATTATGTCTTTAGTTTTTCCATTTATATTCTTAGGAATAACCTTGGTAAGAGACATTGTAAAAGTAAGTTAGTGTACTATTTACCAGCTTTATCTTTATTGATTCCTGACAGTCAACATTCTCTTTCATGCTGATGACATAATAAGATTCTAGTTAGCATTCTCAATTCAGTAAAGATGTTGGCTGTGTGTGTTCATGCATGTGTGCACATGCGTGTGATATGTGTTCGTTTATATCTTTTTTCATAAATGTGTTAAAATATTTTTATTCACTATTTAAAAATAAACATTGGTGACAATTTATATAATTGGGTATGCAATGTTCTAAACTTTTAAATATAATATAAAAATCATATAATTATATGAATCCTTTATTGTAATTAATGTTTTCTGTAAATTTCTTTTTTTAATTTAATATTTTTTATTGTTTAAATTTAACAACGGTTATATTACATATTTTCATCATCAGATCAGTTTAGGTATATAAGATTGATCAAACAATTAAACATTAACACTTTTAAATCAACATTACTTTTTTTTTCTTTTTCTTTTCCCCTTTCTTTTTTTTCGAAAGTTGACATATTGCATATTGTCCTCACAATCGTTCTAAAGAGTACAATGTGTGGGCATGACCCACCTCCTTATTGATGTTGCTTAGAAAAAAAAAAAGAAAAGGAAAAGAATATACTTCTCTTTGGACTAAGAAGAAGCAGATACATACACAGTCAAATGTTCTGCAATTGCAGTGGGCCATTAGTGAAGCTTGTAATGTTGAAGGCTATTGAATCTAAGCCTCCTAAAGCTCATCACACCAATCTAGCTCTGCGTTTCATGCATTGTAATTAAGGATTTTTTTTCTTGCTGGGTGGTCAAGGGCAAGTCGAAGCAAGACCTGTATAACAAAACATTCTTTTTTTTTTTTTTTTTTTTTGTATCTTCCAGGATCAAATTCCCTCAGGATTAAGTTTGGGACCATAGACAGTACTTTGCAGAACTGTTATTAGTGTTGGCCTTCGGGATGAGTCATGGCCATTGCTTGGCCATTTTGCTTTCTGTGAAAGCCTGTGAGAATGTTTTTCTCTGGGTGACTCTCCTTAGACACACTATAGTTCATTCATCCCTTTCCTCTGAGGTCCCATAATCTCCTTGACGAGAAAATTTGGGACACCTCTGAGTTATAGGATATTACAGCACAGGTTCTCTTATATCCTGGATCTTTATTGACCTTGAAGGGCTAGGGCCAAAATATTCGCTATAATTATAGCCCTTCTTTTTGTCCAATTTTTGGTCTGTTAACTTACATTCTTAACCCTCCAACAGAAAAGCTTTGTGATACTATTACTCTATAGCATAGGTACTTGAGTTTATCATCACTGGCTTTCTGAGTATCAAATATCTTTGACTTAGCTTGTAAATGATAGTTTCTGACCATCATTGATATTCTAATAACTTTCCATACAATGCAATATAAGCAGTTACACAATTTTGACACAGATATTTGGAAATTCATGGAAATACAAAATTGTAGCCTGTCAAGACTATGGTATTTGGCCCAGTCTTTTATTTTCAAGTACTACTCTTGAGAGAGAGGATGACAGTAACTGAGTTTACACCAGGAGCAGTACACATCAAAAAGACAAGAGTGACATGTATTCCAAACATAGTTTTAGCATTACATTGTGCTATAATCAATATGCTGAACCTTTTGAAGGTTCTTGAGACTAATATCTGATTCATCCTGTGTACATAAGTGTATGGTTTTGCTATTGATATGTTTTCTGCTTTATCTGCTTCTAGTCACTTCATTGTTTTCGTCTATATCTTTGTATTCCTGGGTGAATTCTTTTTCCATGCCATTTCATGCATGGACTCCTTTGATCAAATCTTTATACTCTTTTACCTAAGTTAAATACATAGATGATCAAGAGGAGAGAATTAGACACTGTATTTTCCCCTGAATATTTTGTTCAAGACCACAATATATATCACATATATCTGTCATTTCTCTCTTTTCTTTTAGAAAAGAGGATTGCGTTGTGAAAAACGGTACACACCTATGATATCAGCTGACCAGGAGATCCCAAGTTCAAGACACGTCTGGGGAACTCGCAGAAAGCTTGTTTCAAAAGAAAAATATACTTTAACATAAGGCTAGAGTTGGAGGCTAGAGGTAAGCTTGCAGTCCAGGGTCTAGTATGTTAAAAGAAAAGGTGATGAAAGAGAAAATTATATCACACACACACACACATTCACACATATACACATACAAGCAAACACACATGCATATGCACACACACAACACACTTTTTACCTTTTCTTTATTTACTACATAACTTACCTAACTTAATTCTTTACTTTTTTTAAGCCTCATTCATTTATTTTTGTTATGGCTGGCTCAGCCTTTCCTGGGGATGGGGCTGGTGCAGCATGTGGTGCAGGGACCTAGCTGCGGTTCTTGCAGTTGCCTAAACTTCCCTGGGCAGGCACTTTACACCGCAGAGTCATCTTGCTGGCCCTGTAACATGCCTTTTGAACTATTCTTTGATCAATAATCTCAAAATCACTTAGTGGAAGACACATTTACATTTATAATTTATAAACTTATTTCACTAACAATTATCTTTAACAATATTGTTCATTATTTTTTAACTTGATTTTACTACTTATGGGTTGAATTTTATGGCAATATATTCTACTGTTTTTCCTCCTCGCCTATTGATCTGCTTTTTATCTACATTTCCTGTACTGTGATTAAGTTTAGTAGGTAAATATTCATTAATTGGCTCTGGACATTTTTCTCTGCTTCTGGAAATGCTTCCCCCCATCACATGCCTATAAAATAATATTAATACTTTTGAATCTATCTTTGTCCTCTGAGTTTCACATGTATAAATTTGTCTTCTACATATATATTTCTATTGTAATAATTAAATTTATTTTCAACTTTTCCAAAATTATATCCCTGGACTTTAATTATAATGCATGTGGTCATGTTCAGAGAAACATTTAAGACTTGTGTTATCTCTTTCAATTTGGCATTATCTACCCTTTAACTCAATCTGCTTCTATTCTTTTTCATTTCCCATGAAAAAAATAATCTCAAGGAATACACAATACCTAGCAGCATAGTAGTATTTACTCTTCCTGAAATACTAAGCTGTATTTTGCTTTCCTCCTACCTATGGCTGCCTTAACCATCCTTAAAATTCAGTACTTTATTATAACCAGGAAATATCCTCTGACATTATCCTTAACTTTTTAAATTATTGTCTGTTAATGATATGTGATTTTAATGGTAAGGATAACTTCTGTTTTATTACTTGTTTAATTGTTTGTACTAAAACTATAGCATAAGGATTAGAACTCACACAGTCACATTTATTAAGAAATATGTACTTATTACATTGTACATAGTTTGAATACACTAGGCATTTGAAACAGTAGTAAAATAAATGAATATATCATTTAAAGCAAATGTAATAATAATGGAGCTGAAAAACTGAGTGACTTAAAGAAGGATTGGTGAAGATATTACGAAAAAGACAGAGATGACATTAGAGAAATCAAATTGCCAGGACACAAGCAACTCTTTATTAACATATTGAGAAATTTAGACCTTATAGGAGGAATAGGAATGGAAAATTATGCAGAATATTTAGCTCCTTGTTAAAATAAATGCTTTTCTAGGCCCAACCAAAAAATATAGTGGGAAAACAATTTAATGATGGCTTTTAAAATATTTTCCAACTAGTAGAAATGATTATGTCCAGGGAGCCAATTTAGAGAAGTCATCAAATATAAAGTTAGGCTGAGGAAATATTGAGAGACTAGAATTCATTTAACATGCTATTCCCTGGGTAGTAGCCTAGCACTCTGTACTAGGTTCTCTACATTATTTGCACACTACAGATGGCTAGTAAACACCCAGTTTAATGAGTTCCACAGTCTATGCCATGTCTTCTGTAACATTTAAGGTACAATCTGCGACATTAGGCAACATGACGAGTGTGGCAGGAAGTATTCCTCATGAGTCATGCTTTGGTTTGCCTAGAATTAAGCTATGGGACACATATTTCAGTCATTAATTGTCCAAAAGACAAAGCGAACACTTTACCAAAGTTGCAGAACCTTGGAGCTATGCCTGGAGATTTTGTACCTCTCCAACGTTATGCATTTTCTCATCATATCTGTTACTTTTGCTAGAGTTATACTTGAGTATATTCCATAGTCTTAAATGAGGATTCTAAACTTTACTTAACTTGCGTAATCAGTTGAACATTTTGTTCTTAGAATTTGAAATTTTTTTGGAAAATTGAGGAAAATATTTTCATGTTGATACAAAATGAAAAGATAATGGAAAAAAGACAAGTTTTTTTCTATTATAAGTAGGAAGAAATGACTTCTATAAACTTGTAACAATCTTGAGAATGGTGCTTGAGAACCTTCTGTGTCTAGCTATTTACTATATCAACTAAACAAAAGCTTATGGGAGCTAAGCGCATGACATGATAGGTTAAATTTAATTTTTCATATTTATGTTTTAAATGTCTTGATATACACTGAGGATTTAATAGTACAACAGCCACAATCTCATCTGAAATATTTTGGAGCATTTTAACTTATGAGTGCATTATAATAATGCTATCTATACTGTTTTCTTCTCTGGAAATATTATCCATTATATGCTATATACATACCTATGAGTGTTCTAACGATCTGATACCTTGTAAATAGAATATTTAGCCTTTGCATATTTATAATGTCACCTCTTTTTATTTATAATAAGCAAACAGTCGCAAGAAATGTTTCAGTAAAGTAAATGTATTCGGAAAAGTCTGAGCTGGAGTTGGACCACAGATTCACGGCTAGAGCAGGGCCAGCCCAGCGAGCACAGCCAGAAGGGAGACCTGTGAACGAGTTTGGTGGAACTAACACAAGGACCTCACAGAGGGCATCTGGCCTTGGTGCTATTCTTCATTAACTATAGCACAGAAAGATCTGAGAAGGTTTCACTTTCAGTATTCTCAGAAACACACGGAGACCTTGTACTTTTGGCCCTGTTGCCTGTGACCCTTTTCCTGGGTATAGATAAAAATGCTCAACATGCTGCCAGTAGTTACATTTTCATCTGAGGGCCAAGTCCCAGGGCTCTCACCTTTTCTTTTCCTAAGTATCTGGTCTTTTCCTTATCTCTGTTGCTCCCTTGCAGAACACCCCTGGCAATGCAGACCATGCTAAGACACTTCTATGAATAGAATAAAAATGAACTTGTTAAAAATATAATGTTTACTGATACGATGAAATAATGGGCAATTTTTAAAAACAATGATGTTTAAGATTAATGTAGATCATTGTCAAGAATTTTCCACAATGAGACAATGAAATGTCTGATTGAATATGGACATATGTATGTATATGAATACTGATGTAAAATCTTTTTAACATTCATTTATAGTCTACATAAATTATTTTTATAAATAAAAACTCTAAAGTTCTAATATATACAACGTAAATCTTAAATATTTTCTTACTAACAAACAAAAATGGAACTCTTAAAAGTTACACTTAAGGATTAATGGAGAATTATGTTTGGGTTTGAGAAGTAACATTACCTGAAGTACATTTAACGAATATGTATTTCTTTAATTTCTCAGAAGACCTTCAACTTATTCACAAGTGTAATTAAGGCAAAATTTATCATATGAAACAACAGAAAGACACTTTTATTTCACTTAATCATTAGTATTATGCTGTATTTATATGAAATATTAATCAGCTGTCCTTATTTCTCATGAGCAGTTATTCAATGTAGTGTATGAGATGGAACATTTTATGACTCATTACTTTTATAGTTACACGACATATACTTATAATAATTAATTGTTCGTAAGGCTCTTGACTCCTTTTCTCTGAAATTCAATCACTAACTTTGTGACACAAGTGATTTTCCTTCCTTTACACACATCATGTAATTCAACAGCTATTCCAAAAGTCTCCGTGAAATTTAAGTAACCATCAGCAGCATACTCCTTTCCTGCTGTCTTCAGCCTGCAGAAACATCAAGGAGCCCAAGGTTTTTCCTCCCATTTTGCTTCTACGGCAGAACACGTTACTGTCAGCAAAGTAAGCACTCGTGTTTGCTTTGCCATTCTTATATCCCTGTGGCCTTTAAATACATACAGTGTTAAAAAACTAAAATAAGGGTGTAAGAAAACTGAAATAGTACTTTTTTAATAAATTAATCTGATGACTCTAGCAAAGAACCCATATGTTACCAGAAACATTTTGTTTTTGGACTAAGGGACAAACTGCAAATAGGATTTTTATGTTTTTATTTACTTTTTGAATTAAAAATGTGACTTTTTCTATAACCTGACAGAGAGTTTCACTTTTTTAATATCTTTTCTTCGCAAATATTTTAATGTTATTTTTCTTTCAGCTTTTCTTTAGTTTTTAACCTAGCAATTATTAGACATAGTACATATATTTTTCTTAATGAAAATATATAATAATTGATATTGTACTCTCTGAACAAGGAGTATGCTACTCTTCTTGAACTGAAATAAGGGCCCAGTGTGGTGGCACATGCCTGTAATCCTAGCACTTGGTAAGCTGAGGCAGGAAGATCAATGTGAGTTTGAGAGCAACCTGGGCTACAGAAGTGAACTCAAGGCCAGCCTAAACTGCATAATGAGACCCTATCTCAAAAAGACAGAAAAAAGAAAACTGAAATAAAAATTTCAGTAAGGGGCTGCTGAGATAGCTACGTGGTACAAGTGCCTGCCTGGCAAGTGCAAGGTCGTGAGTTCAAACTCTAGTCCCGAAAAAAATAAATCAGTAACATAGGAATAAATATTATTAAATAATTAGTTAAAATAACTGAGAAGTATTTTGTGAGATGATTTTTGTTAATCTGTCAATCATATTCTTACAAAAATAAGAATAATGTACAAACCGAGATATATGCATGCTGTGCAAGTTACATAAAATTTCTTATGTATTTAAAGATGGCCCTAGACAGTTATTTAATATTAATTCTAATGTATGTGTGAATATATGAATCAGTGAATGAATGAATGCTTATGAATATATGAATATGAATTAGGCTCATAATATAGGTCATCCATAATTACATTATAGTAAGCAATAGATACTGTCTACTTGTATTTGTGCTAGGAATTCTAACAAGCCAATTAGAAAACATAGATTGTAAATATTTAAAACTTTAATTCAGGCTATAGTTTTCAATATAAAATCATATATATAATACGTTGAAAAGTTGATCATCGCCATATTATTTATAGAAATACATATATTTGCAATTTATGTATAAAGAACAAGTCTCTAAGCAGTAGTGATGCCGCAGTTGTCTCCCTTTTCTCATTAATAGTTCTTTAAATAATTGTAAAATGCATGGAATGTGGCATCTGAAGAAGAAAATGACCACAACTTCTGAGTTCTAATATCCAGCTTCCTAGAAGAAAAGTTCTTCAGCTCAGTTTAGCCAGTGCCTCTTGTTAATAATCTAGACTAGTTTGCTTTTGAGATTACTCGCCTGTTAAGAGCTTAGGAGCAAACAGATAAAGCTCCACCTCCTGGGTTTGCTTTCCTCAGTCCAGAAGAGTTGGTTTATCTTGAGATTGCCTTCTATTTTTCCTTTGTTGTTATCTGTTAGCAGCAAAGCTTCAGCTCTTATTTATAGGAGTGCTCTATCTACTGGACAATGGTAGATGAATTGGGGCTAATGAAGTGTGTTGGAAATATCTTTCAAATCTTCCCTCTGAATCCTCTGAATGGATGCTGTGTATGTTGCACCTGGTTCACTGTATGTTTTTTTTTTTTTTTTTTTTTTTTTTTTTTTTTTTTTTTTTTTTTTTTTTTTT
>PVJA010046695.1:0-15016 GCA_004027025.1 Myocastor coypus
GTGGGATTATGTGTTTTAAGTACTTCTGGGATTATGGGTGTAGCCTGAGGTGGATAGGCTGAGGTGGAGAGGCTGACTGTAATATAAAGAGAGACAGAGAGACAGACTGCGCTGTAGCTCTCAGCTCCCCTGGTTGTTCTGTTGCCTCTGTCACCATGGTTGCTGTTCTGCCGCCATGAACTGCTGCTCTCTGCCACGTACCAGTCTGCTTTGGATGCAGCTGAGTATGAACTGAAGCCTCCAGTAACTGTGAGCTAAATAAACCTTTCCTTCCTTCATTTTGAGTGTCAGGTATTTGTCCCAGCAACGAGAGAAAAGTAACTGAGACAGCTGGGGAGATGGCTCAGAACATAAGTATCTGCCTGGCAAACAAAGGGTCTTGAGTTCTATCCCCAGTACTGAAAAAAAAAGAAGAAAAAAGAATTTTTTTTTTTCTGTGCAGGGCTTCACTACACAGCCGAGACTCATAGTGATCCTGCTGATTTCTGCCTCTCTCGTGCTGGGATTACAGTTGCGCCACCACCGCCCGGCCTCCATCACCAGCTCAGTGCACCTGTGGGCGGGGTCAGTGTTTTTTAAAAGTGCGTGTAGGACTAGTTTCAAATTGTTAACACCAGGCCCTGCTGCTCTATTCATTCAGAGTCGTGCTCTCAGTGACTCAGCTGTATTCTGACACACTCAGAGGCAGCTCCATTCTCTACTTGTTTTTCGTGCCAGTCTTTAACAGAAATCCTGCTACATGCTCCACAATATCCATCTCATGTTTTGTCTATTATTAATTTCAATTACATATATTGAACATTGACGTTGGCCCATAGGGAGACTCTAGGTTGAACAAGGTAAATATAATGCCTGCTTGGAAGAGCTTTACATGCTAGGATCCGAGAGATAGTAACCATGAACAGGCCTAAGTAGGGTATTTCAAAAATTTCAAAAAGTGCTGATAGAAATCAGGCGATCATGGTGAACTAAAAAGTAGAGTTGCTTCTTTTATTCAGGTTAAAATGTTGTTTATGGGGCTGGGGAGATAGCTCCATGGCACAAGTGCCTGCATGGCAACGCAAGGTCGTGAGTTCAAACCCCAGTCCCGCAAAATAAATAAATAAATAAATAAATAAATAAATAAATAAATAAAATGTTATTTGTAATAGAAATGCCAAACGGGAGTAGATTGCATGTGACTTTCTGTCATCAAGCCTTACTGCGCCGGCATTTAGAGGTCTGTGAGAGAAGGCACAGGCTAATAAGGAAGAGATGTAGAAAAAGAAACAAGACTGCAGTTGAGATGAGATCCGACCCAGTAGCTCCCAGAAACCAATTTGACAATCTTTTGTACTACAGTGTCAGAGAGATGAAACTTCATATTATTCATTTTATTGAAAAGTAAATAACACTAAGAACTGGAAAGATTTAATATCTGTTAAAAATGAGAATAATTTCATTTTCATAAAATGACGCATTATTTTTTTTATGAAGCTGACATTCACTTTTTTTTTCATGTTACTTTATTCAACAAAGTTTTGCTTAATAGAATGCTCTTGCTTTTGACTTTCTGATGACTCTGACTAGGGGTCAGAGAAGTCCTTTCAGTGCAGCAGTTATTATCATATTCAAACTTCTCATGCATATTCAAGCACTTCAGATCTTTTTGCTTACACTAAAGAATTTTCAAAATGATAATGATTGATCTTTTTCCTGTAACCCACTTTGAATGTCACTTACTTTAGGTTATATTTACATAAATAACTCTATCAACTATGTTATAAATTAGGAAGTCCATTAATCACAAGTCACGTTATGGTCCTTCTACCACTAAAATGGGACAACTTAAAATCCCTTTTATACTCATGAAAAATAGTTACTATATTAGCAGACAAAGGCACTTCATGAGCTTTAACTCTGTGCCATGACATGGGATTGACTTTTAAGAAACTGTTTTATTCTTGCAGAAATATCTGTTCCTCCTGTCGTATTGAATTTTTAACCTCAAGTTGCAGAAATATGATTTCAAAAATTGAACTTAATGTTTGCTGATGGGCCATTCTAACATTAGAGACTTCACTGCTACATATTTATCTAAAAATATTGAGTAAGCATTCTTATGCGTGTCTCTCTTTCTGGTATGATATCTAACAGTCCCAGGTTTATCTTATGCATTTTGCTAAGAAGGCACTACAGCCTCATACTGACAAACTTACGGCACACAGATTATCTTTTTTTAAGTGAAAGATGCTACTATAAGAGCTTGTTATTCTGACTTTAAGCCTCAGCATTCAGGTTTAAGTGTAGCATTGCAATAAGTAAGTGCATTTCAGGTTGGGGTTTAGCCACGTGGTCTCTAACAGGTTCTGCATCGCTGCGCTACGTGAAACGGTGTCCTGCACAAGGCCACAACTTAGAGCTGGAATTCACAGTGTAACCACGGTTAGAGGTCTGATCTATAGGAAATCAACTTCAGTCAAAGGAATTTTTTTGGGGGGTGCTCATCTGACAGATGTGAGGTCCCTGAAGAGGAAGTCACTGCAATGTCTCTCTGCACATGCGTGGAGACGAGATCATGTGTGGATTAAAAAAAAAGAAGCAGCTATAAGCCAGAGCGGCTTTCCCAGTAGTTAGGTGTATTCACAGATAAAGACATTTACCTGCCAGCACCTTGGTCTGACAGTAGCAACTGTAAGAGCTGTGTACATCTTTCTTCGCCTGGAGTGACCCCATCTGTGACATTTCCCAACAGCCTTGAAAGAATGCACAACACGAGGAGGAGTAAGAGTTGGCCACCAGGGGTCAGGGGCATCAGGGCTGAAGACTTCAGATAACGTTTCACTGTTTTCTAAGTTTACTCTCATCTTTTAAATAAAACTTTAAACCCTCAAATGTCTATTTAAAAAGTGTCATTTTGGGCTGGAGAGATAGCTCAGCAGACTAAAGTGCCTGTTTAGGCAAGCTTAGGCAAGCACTCAGGGGCCGTGGTTCCATCCCCGGCACCGCATGCTGCACTTGTCCTCAGAGTGGGTGGAGCTGGCCACCAACAATTCTGGATATCCGTATGACATCACTATCAACGGTAGCTGGTTCTGCATGGCTTTTAGCCATTTCAGGCGAAAGAGAATTTGTTTTAGGCAGTGTTTTGGTTTATATCTAGCTGCCCCCCTATAGCCTTAAATGCTCACAGATGGGCCTCGTAGACATCATTAGGTCAGGATACGGAAGGAGAGCCGACTGTGATGCTGGGTGCGGAGCCTGCTAGGAGGAAGCAGACTCCGGGGGTGTGGCCCGGCAGCGTCCGACTCCCTGCCCCTCCCTCGCTCAAGTTTACCACCTGTCGACCCTGCCACAGGCTGCTCTCCTCTGCCGTGGTGTTCTGTCTTAGAGCCACGCGTGGACTGGAGCACCTGCTAACTAGGAGCCAAGCTGAATGCTTTTTCCTTATCGTTATTGGTGTCAAGAACTGAGTCTGAGAAATGAGAGAAGCGTTAAGGGCTGGCAGAAAGATTTGGACTTATTATGAATAGATAGAATTGATCTATGTCTTTGAAAATAAATACAAATGAGAATTTCCAAAAGAAAAAAAAATTGGGTAAACAATAAGCTTTTAGTTAATTGATAAATTGACATGGCTGGAAGGCACGCAAATACTGATGAACTCAGAACCACACAGAAGTCACAGACGGGAAGCACAGAGTACTATCACCAAGGGCCAGGCCATCAGGCCTGGGGTCAGCACAGAGCCATGGAACTGCTGAGCAGAAACTTGCCCGGGGCGTCCACATGTCACCTGGGGCCATCAGTGTGCAAAGGAAGCAGAAGGCCAAGTGTGACATCCACAGCCCAGTCCCCCAGAAGGCCACTGAGGTTATGGAGTGGGCTCGGTGTCTCACATCCTGTGGGGATCCCGGCTCAGGGATTTATTATAACTGTAGACACCCAGGATGCACATACTTATTTAATATTCTTTTGATGATAACAAGCTTCTGATTTGGTATTAGAAATATAAACCTCAAAACACAGCGAAGATTCATTCCTGTCTTCCACTAACATGTAGGCATGGAAATAACAGGCAGCTGCATTTCATTATGAAGGGAGTAATCAACGTGGCTTGGAAGGCAGGAAATAACTGGGAGGAAGGGAAGGGAGAGAAGATGGCCTTTGAGTCGGCAGAGGTAGGCATGTCCAGTTAGAGGGACTGGGACAGTGGTCAGTGTTGAGGACGGAGCTGTGCGTTGGTTCACAGACACTGCTGGGTAATTAGTCATTTATGAAAGGCAGTGACTGCAACCACCCATCCCATGCTCGGAACGGGTCCCCTAAATCTTTGTGCACTGACAAATGTGCTCATTCACGGAAAACCGCTGAATGGTTTTCAGAAAGGCGGAGCGGTGGCAAGGTTTGCGTTGTGCGTGAATCGCTCAGCAGTCACCAGGGCAGGAAGGGACTCGATAGCACTGCCTTGCAGCGGGATGCAGAGGCTGCTGCAGAAAGCTGCTCCGAGGGAGCACTACTCTGCCATGAAGATAAACTGCAGTTGTTTGTAGGTGCATGCTGACACTGTAATTTAAGTGAGATAAAGCAGACAAACAAGCTTAAATATTAAATGACTTCTCTTGTCTGTGATACTGAAACTATAAATAAATTAAACAGTCAAAGAAAAAAATACGTGACAGTAAACAGGGAGGCAGATCTCTTGCAAAAAGGGAGAGAGCTGAGACATGGAGGAGTATGAGATATTAAGGTGCGCTTTGCGCTGGTTCCAAGTTCCCCAGTGAGCGCCGTCCTTAGGTCCAGGCACGCACACGAAGCTGACAGTTGGGACTGGCAAAGGCTCGGCTAACAAGAGGGAAACAGAAATCAAGGTCAGCTCAAAGATGCTCAGATGGCACACGAGCAGGAGCTGAGAGTAGCCGGAAGTAGGTGAAGCACACGGGAGAAAGAGACCCCGGGATGCAGGGGCCCGTGCTGCTGGCACTCAGCTGAGGAGGAGGCAGCACCTTCCGTGCACAGACAGCGCAGAGGGTCAAGCGTGGGTCCAGGGCCTTTGTCTGGGTCCTGGTGTACATGTGGTTTCATTTGCCCTCGTTTTTAAAAGCTTGCATTATGGACTAGCACATTTGGTGGACCTGCAGGTACTATTTTCTCTGGCCAAAACTCTCTGCCTTAAGAGTGAGCCACAAGGGGAGCGGTGGGGAATTTCATTTGATGAGCAGAGAACTGGAGCAAGGGGTTTCAAGGCTCGGGCTTCAAGGTGAAGGAACAGAATGGGCAGAGAACAAAGCGGAAGGCCACCCAGCCCAGTGACACGCCAAGGGGAAATCACAGAGCCGGGCCCTCAGACTGCGCGTGTGGTCACGTGTGAGGCAGCAGCGCGGTCGGTGGCTGGGTTGCAGTTGCCGGTATGGGAAACTAAATGCAGAACAGCCCAAGCAAAACTGAACTGATTGTTCCCGGGAAATGGATTCTGGTAGGGCAGGGAGACTCAGGCTCCTTCTTCACTTTCCCCTGGGGAAACCTTTCCCACTTGCTATTCTTCCCTGTGTTCTGCGAGGTGAATACGTGTTACTGGCTTCCTTGGAACACCTTTCTTCCTGATCTTAGCAGATAATGTAAATTTCTTGCAGGAGATTGGTGAAACGCGAGAAGGCTGGAGAGACGCGCATTTCTGATCACCTTCCAGTCTGAGCCTGATAAAACCCTCCCCAAGTTTTATTTCCAACCGTTTCCTCCTTGGTAAAGCCTATGCATGAAAAGGATTCACAGAGGGCTGTTACGGGGGTTCCTTCACCCCGCTGCCCACACCTGAGTATACCACGTCTTTTTCAACTTCCTTTCATTTCCTCTTCGAATAAGAAGAATATTTACATCAGCTCAGACTAATAGAGTCACTGTTACTATGAAGGAGTCCAGCAAGTTTACTACAGCAGGATTCTGGAGCTTCATAGGTTGCATAATTGATTAAGCTACAGATGGCTTTCTAGCTCGAGAAAAAAAAAAAAAAAAAAAAGCAATGGCAGAGCAGTAACCCTTGACAACGCTGCCGGGCTTAGGTAGATAGCAAAGTTTGCCCATATTTAAGTCCCTTTGATAAAAACGTGTGGTGTTGTGTGTGACCTGCGCATTGCCTGCCAGGTACCGGAGTCACGTCTAGGTTACTGGCAGCTCCTAACGCGATGTAAATGCGACCTTAGTACTGCTTATGCCGGCCTTAGAGATGCTTTTCTAGTTGAGCTGCAGAATCTGACACCCGCAAACTAGAGAAGGAAAAGTCCATTTCCTCTCATAATTTATAGTCAGCTGGCTCCAGGCAGGGTGGCATGGGGTGGGGGGCATGTCGAGGAGGAGCAGCTCAAGGTGGGGAAGCTAGGGACAGAGAGAGAGGGAGAAAGAGAGGGACAGAAAGAGAAACACAGAGAGAGAGAGACAGAGACAGAGAGGGAGAAAGAGAGGGACAGAGAGAGAGACACACAGAGGGAGAGACACACAGAGGGAGAGAGAGACAGAGAGACAAAGAGACAGAGAGATAGAGACAAAGAGACAGAGAAAGACAGACAGACAGAAACAAAGAGAGACAGAGAGACAAAGACAAAGAGACAGAGAGATAGAGACAAAGAGACAGAGAGAAACAGAGACAGTTAGAGACAGAGTGACAGAGACAGAGAGAGTGACAGAAACAGAGTGACAGAGTGAAAGAAAGAGAGAGAGGAGAAAGAGAAAGAGAGAGACAGAGAGAACAGGACAGGAGGAGGGACACAGCCAGCCCTTCCTGGCAATGCCCAGGAAGCCACTTCCTGCCACCAGGCCCCACCTCCTGGCCTCACACCCAGCTATGAATTCAACAGGGCTCTAGTCCAGTGAGGAGTGTCCCTCCCCATCGCACTGTCACCTCCCCAAATCCCTAGCTATGCATGCGGAGGCTTTGGCAACATCTGGATAGGAACACGGAGATACTGCACTGCCTCTAGGAGGGAACAGTGGGAACAGCGGCACCTGCCGGGTATACTGAGGGCCTCTTTCTGAATATCTTGAAGACATGGTTGACTGAATCCAGTGATGCTGTGTAAGAAATAAAGGTAAAGCAGACAGTGTGTGTATATCTCTATCTCTGTCTCTGTCTCTGTCTCTGTCTCTGTCTCCGTCTCCGTCTCCGTCTCCGTCTCCATCTCCGTCTCCGTCTCTGTCTCTGTCTCCGTCTCTGTCTCTATATCTATATCTATATATCTATCTATATTATTTTAGGAAAAGGTCTACAGGATGTTCGGGGCCTCACTACTAGATCGCACTCATAGCGACCCACCTGTTTACAGCCTCTCAAGAGCTGGGATAACAGGTGCGCACCAGCAGGCCCGGTCTCAATCTCAGCTCACCCCAGGGTCGTGGCTAGCACCGCAGGCCCCAGGATCAACCCCCCCCCCACGCCCCTGTGCCTGCCTCCAGGTGCTTTAATCTGCTGAGCTATTTGGGTGGCCAGAGAAGTTATAATTTTAAAGTTGCGCTTTCTAAAAGAAAGCTTTAGCTTCCATCAAAGTCAACCAAAATTACAGGGCGCATTCAGCCTGAGGGATGTTTTTAGGCTTTGCAGGCTCTTACTCCTACAGCCCTAAAGTCTGACAGGAACAGAAAGTCTGTAAATGTGGCCTGTGTGGCCCTCACAGTACCACAAATTTAGAATTTCAACTCTCAGAGGACCAGTATGTTCATCAGGCACTGGATCTCACGCCGCAAACACGTACGGTCTCCCTTCTGGACTAACGGATCAAACCGCTTGCACTCGCTAATGAGCGCCTTGACCTGCAATAGACAGGCGCTAGGTAGCCGACAAGTGAACAAGTCAGCAGGCTGGTTCTGTGCTCTGAGGGGCCCAGGACCCACCTGGAGGGGCCCTGCCAAGCAGCGTGGCGCTAGCTCCAGTCTGTACCTGGCGTCTGCAGCCTTCTAGCTACGTCACGCGCTGGCTAAGCAAGGATGATGACGTGGGAAGAGGCAGGAGCCTGATGTCAGGCAGTACGGTGGACGCAGGTGTGCAGAGCCCCGCCTTCTTCACGTGGACCTGCTGGGCACCTGGCCCAGGAGCTGAGGACCAGCCAACGGGAAACACGTATTTCCAGCATCTTGCGTGGGCAAAAGGACAATGTTGAGGAAGAAGCGGACCCTTGCCCCACAAAGTGGGGACACACACACACACACACGCACACATGCACGTACACACACTCACACACACACGCATGCACACACGCACACACGCATGCACACACGCACACACGCATGCCCACATGCACATGTGTGCAGAGTTGTGGTTGTAACACTTAATATTCGAGCGTTCTCCCAAGGTACAGCAGCGTCCTCCTGGGCACACATTCACAGACCTCTGCGGAAATCACGGTCTAGGGCCAGCAAGGCGCACAGGGGACACAGAGCCCCTTTCCATAAGTGGCTGTCCCTCACTCCAGATGCCTGAGAGGGCCAGGACCTGTGTGCCAGCCATTGCCTCCGGAGAGCTTCTTCAGAGAAAACAGGTCAGACACCAGTGGGCTGCAGGATCTGCCGGGTGTCACCAGCAGGAATCAGAACAGTACGTGTGAGTTGCTTCTGAAGGCAGGACGCGGTGTGGGACAGAGGGCTCCAGGGTGATAACCCTGAAGTTTCACTTAGAGTGTAGTGCGCAGGACCTGCTGGGAGCTACAGAAGTACAACTCGTGGAAGAAAGCTCGTGGGCACGTTAAACGGTGGCCATGAGATCGTTACCGCCGGGAAAAGTGCGCGTTCACAGAGCGAGGTAGAACCCCTGTGTTTCCAGGATGGAACATACTTTGCTATTCAAGTAAACCCAGAGGACTCATCAAGCTTTCCAAATTTTATCCTAATATTTAATGCACATCGACATTCGTTGGACATCTAAATTGAATATTCTAATGAAATTAAGGTCATGGGGGACAAGTGATCTTTTTATTTGAAGGTCGCTATTCCTCCAGCACAAGTATGTCAAATCTCCTCCATAATGACAAGGACAATTCATAGTAGGCTTTCGCCAGTGGCAGAGACTGCTGCTTTCTCCAGGCTTAAAGTGTTATTTAATTCTCTTAAATCAAGAACTTGGAAATCTAGGACACAAGGAACACATGATCTAGGAAGAGCTACATTTATTCTGCTTCTCTGCTATCAACTGAATTTAAATAATTTAAAACAAAATATTAAAAGGCTTCAATATGACCATATCTGTTTGTGAGCTTAATATATTTCCACTTAACTGTGCATAGATGGATTCGAAGATTTTTGGGTGTGGGATACAAACTGCGGGCTCAGAGGAAAGTACTGACGGACCCCTCACTACCTCTGAAGAGGACGCGATTGACAATGGCGGTGAGTAACATCCTCATTCAAGGTGAGTTTAGAGGGTACATCTTCCCTTATGAGTCACTAACAATATTAACAAGTCCAGTTACAAAATTCTGCAAATTCTCCTCATTGGAGCACTGGCGTCATGAAATATGTCCTCAGTGTAACAATATGTAGCATGTTTGTGTTTAATGTAAATATGCATTTTTTTTGCAACTTCCAGGAATAATAATTAGCACCAAATACTTGTTTCTCAATTTCCCCTTGTGATTATCACTATAATAAACTATAGGAGTTAGATTCCTTTGAAAATATTTCATGTAAAATTCAAGTGGACAAAAATAAAAATGCTTGAGCAATGGCAGCTTCCCTTAATCGAAATAAAATAAGAACTATTCATTCAGAAATAAATAATTATTCCCCATGCTCCAGAGGTGATTTTTTGGTAAAATTAATAAGATAAATTCATGAAGTAATAAATGGAATTAACATAAGCTATTAACAAATTGAATAGAAATTTTTCATGTGCCTAAGGAACATTTTACTGCATCTTACCAATTATGCTGTAAATATTAAATATTTTTTCAATTGCTATTTATCACTATGAACGTCACCCATTTTCCTGAACTTCATGAATCTTATTTACATTTTCTGGTTTTGCTGTTCTCCATGCACAACTTTTCCCACTGGACTGGGGAAACGTGATTCCTTTTTCGGCAGGACCTGCTGCTGAGCACGAGCTCTCCGACCAGTTTTTCCTACATTTTCTACCTATATTTGTATGTGAATCATTTCCGGGCTTGAATCTGAGTCACTCCTCCGGTAGCCTGGCTATTCATTGATATGTATCAACTTTCCTCGTACATAATAGGCTGATACTTCAGGAGACTAAAAATTAGTTCTTTTAATCTAAAATCTGATTTTCTTAAGAACACTGAGGCATCTTTCTCCAATGAAGTCAAAACTGAGCAATAACAATAGAAAATGAGAAATACTTGACAGTAGGAGACTGACAAGCAATTCCCAACATGTCGGTAAACAATTTTTCTTCACTTTTGACATACGTTTTTGAAGATGCAACGATATTATCTTTCCTAGACTGGCCTTGAACTTACGATCTTCCTTCCTCAATATCCATGTGCTGGGATTACAGGTGCATACCTCCACAGACGGATGTGAAATCCTACTTCTAGGAGTGTAATGAGAACATCTGTAATTATATTATATTTCTCCTTACATAAATATTATAAACATTTCCATATAAGGTGTAGTTGCAATAAAGATTTCAAAATCTAAGAAAATTATGTGTGTGTGTGTGTGTGTGTGTGTAACAAAAATCTGAGCTATTAGTTATTTCTTCCTTCCATGTGTATTAGGTTGTCAAAGGAGCTTGGTTGCTAGTCCCTCCTCTGACTTCTGCTGTGTCACTGAAACAAATGACTCTTATTTCTGAGTTTCTTGTTCCCAGCACGGAAATTACATGTCATTGACCTGCGGGGAATGCCAGGTGGCAAAGGCGTTCCAAAGCATAGCTATTCTCAGAGACAGCAACCATGGCAATGTGCAACTCTTGGTTAGATCCAAGTAGCATAAATGAATATGTTCCTTGAAAATGGCTATTTATGCAGATATGAAAATAACAAGCCTTTATTTATACGACATGTTGCTGTCCAAAAGATACAAAAGCTTCTGAAATATTTTTACTTAGCTAAAAATGAAAAAAAGTAATATTTTGGAAGCAATCATTGTGGAAGAAATCTAAATAAAGTTAACCCATTTTCCAACCCTAAGTCCTGCCTGCAAATTAACTGATAGCCTCCATCCCTCGAGTAGGAAACGAATGTCTAAAGGAGACAAGGTGGGAAGAGGAACAGTGAAATACGGTGTTGGCAGGGGCTAGGATAATTGCAAATAGCAAGGAGAAGCAAGATAAATCACAAAGTCCAGTAAGACAGAGGAAAAAGGTTAGACAGACAAACACTGATAACGCAAGGACCAGGCAAACCCGAGATGCTTCAGCTAGACCGGGTTCATGAGTGGGCGTCAAGGACACTACATGGCCTACAGGACACGCTGCAGCACCTGAAGCAGACCCTAAGTGATATGATAGGTCCGACGGAAAACCCGGAAATGGCAATCTGTTCCCATGGCCTGCCGGGACAAGCAGGCATGAGCTGGAAGGCGCAGCGCTCTTCTAAAGTTGTCTGCTGTCTCTCATAACAGCCTGGGAGTGACAGAAGAGTTTTCAGAGCTACCGGACTCTTGACTTCCGATAGGCCTTCAGCCCCAGCATGAGTCGGGGTGCTGGGCTGAGCGACGGTGTCCTGGACCGGGCAGCTGCACTTCTGTGGAGGCCGCTGAGCGGGGCTGACTCAGCTCCGGGGCCCGGGGAATGAAGCAGAGAGCTTCGTGCCTGCCAGGACCTGCCTGGATACACACACTAGAGAGT
This sequence comes from Myocastor coypus, assembly GCA_004027025.1. Classification (NCBI taxonomy): domain Eukaryota; kingdom Metazoa; phylum Chordata; class Mammalia; order Rodentia; family Myocastoridae; genus Myocastor; species Myocastor coypus. The sequence goes on from PVJA010046695.1 coordinate 11,774, forward strand.
CTAGAGCCTGAAGAGCAGGACACGGGGATTTGAGTGGCTTAGCCAGGGTTCAGTTTCATACCCAATTTCCAGGTACAAGACAGCTAATAAGTTATGGAACTGTTTTGAAAGGTCTTGTGTTTAAAAGAAAACAAAAGGAAAGATTTTGAGAGTGGTGACAATCATGGTTTCAGTAGGATGCAACACACTGCCTAACCTAGCGGGATGTGCTAGGGTTGGTTATCAAACAACACAAGGACCCAAATCTTCTGTTTTGCAAATTTACGCAGACAAGACTTAGAGGGGCTAATGGTGTTGCCAGCATATTCAAAAACTGCAAATGAAGGGAGCACTCGAGGCCTCCTCAGCACGTGCAGGCATCTCTGCGCATGCGCATTTTTTGTGAACTCTCCATTAAACTGGGGTTTGCATCCCACCAGAACCCCTGCAGCGGGAAAGATAAAATCTTGAGCACATAGTCAAATTATGTTTTTAAAGAGTTGTCCTGTTTCCCCACAAGTATTTTGAAGAATCTGAAGTTAGTTCATTCGAGATGCCCAAAGAGGACATAAGGTTAGAGCTAGTTTTTGTTTCTGAAGCAGAAACGAATTCTGTGGCGCTCTGTTTCATTAGCTACTGCTTTTCCCTCTTGCTGATTCCATGTGGCATTCTGGTGTGTTCCTTGGTCCACGCATGGGTGGTAAGCTCTTCTCCTTTTCAAGAGCAATTACTGAGAGCTTAGTTTTCAGGTCTGAGGGTTTTGTGATTTCTGTAGAGGAACGGCAGCTGTGTGTTATCTACTGGGGACAAGAGCCGAGAACTGAGACCTTGTTCGTTAGTCCTTTCCATTTGTTCATGGAAGGGGCATGCCATTTCACTTGTTCATCTTTCTGCCTGTTTCATACTAAAATAAGTTAATTTTTCTATAGATGGAGGAAAAGCATATTGCAAATCTACGTAGAGGCTGCATTTCTACTTTTATTCATGGCTCATTGAAACATTATAGAACTGAAGCTGCAAGCTATAGTGTGTCTGTTTGTGACTTAGGAAGATCTTTACCTTTCCCATGAAGCGTTTCCTTGTCTCCAGGGAGTATTAATAGATTTGTTTGTAGTGTCTCTTAAATAAGATATATTTTGATTAGTTTATGAGGCTGATTAAGCACTTAATGCAGTAGGATATTTCCTGAATGATCAGAAAATAAGGTCATTGAAAATGTGATCTCCTAATGAACTGGACCACAAAAATATTCTTTTAAGAAAAGAAAGATTGGAAACATATTAAGATGCTAAATTTACATATGCAAAGTCTCTCTGGCAAGTGAAGCCAGTGCATTTTGCAGTGTTTGGACAGTCTGCTAAAATTCTTGGATGGTAGACAGTTTTCAATTATCGATGTACTAGTTTCAATTATCAATGTACTGACAAATAGAAACCAGCTACTTTGGAGAAATTCTGTGACCGGCATGGGTAGCTGAGTCCTTGCAACTAGAGTGACACAGATAAAATAATGCACATGTTTCTTCCTTTAAGAGTTTCCTCTACTATAAGGCAGAGAGTCTCAACTGCTTGCACTCAAAGTTCCTTTGCATTCTTCAAATTTCCTGGGTACAAAGACCTTCAATGATTTATTGTATAAGAAGCCAAATCTGAGGACCAGCAACATAGCTTAGCGTACTAAATGCCCGCTTTGACAAGAGCAGGGATCAGGGTTGATCTCCGGTCCTGCTCACCATGCTGACCCTGCTCTTGGGATGTACTGAGCTGGGAAACTAATCTGGTTGTGGTGGCAGATAGCTGTAATCCCAGTTCTGGGGAGGCCGAAAACAGGAGCAACACTATGAGTCTGAACTCCACAGTGAGACCCTGTGATAGTTTTGTTGTTCAAAACTATGCCATGTTCAAGAATTGCAATCATTATTATAGCTACAGTGTCTATATTATCCAAGCATAATGCAAATACAATTCAATATTTCCAGAGAAGGGGCTTTTCCGTTAGCTCAATGGTTTAAGCGCCTACATGGGCAATCCAAGTTGGGCACAGGGACTGGCAGCTCTATTCCCCACCCCCACCCTTAAGGCAGTCTGAGCAACCTTAAAAAACAAACAACAACAACAAATACTAAAAACTAAAAAACAAACTAAAAATAAACCTTCTCAATATTTCCAGAGAAGTAGGGAAAAAAAATGCTGACATTTGTATGAAGTCACAGAGATGTGCAGTAATCCAAGTGAGAAGGAGCATAAGAGGCTAAGCCGGAGGCGCCCCACTGCCCACGAATACACACAGCACTGGGTACCTCAATGGCACAGTGCTGTGGTCATGGGCGTGCAGCAAGGCCCGAATAAATGCAACAGCCAGAAGCAAGGCCAGGCACGGCGCTTCTGGCACCAGAGATCAAGGAGGCACAGTGGGGAAAAGTGCTTAGCAGAACTGGATCTTTACCTGCAAAAGCCTGAATCGAGCCCTTCTCTCAGACTATATGCAGAAAGCAACTCAAGCTGGATTAAAAACCTACCCATAGCAGTTATAATCATAAAATCCCTAGAAGAAAGTGGGGCGGGACTCTAGACCAATGGCTGGCACAGTGTTTTCTTGGCTAGGGCCCCACAGTACAGGGCACAGAAGCAAAAGTCGAGCAGTGAAATGGTGACAAATGATAAAATCTGCTTAGGAGATGAGTGTCCGAGTGAAGATGTGCTTAGATGTTAGGACAGCGTCGGAAAACCGTCCATGGGACGGGGGCGCAGTGTACAAAATGCACAAGGAGCTTGGCTCACTACCATGAAGGCAGCTGTGCTCAATCCGGGGTAAAGATAGGATCAGACTTCACACACAGAGAGGGGCAGAAGGATAGACGGGTGGAGGGAGGGAGGGAGAGAGAGAGAGAGAGAGAGAGACACAGAGAGAGAGACAGAAAGAGAGAGACAGAGAGAGAGACAGAGACAGAGACAGAGAGACAGAGACACAGAGAGAGACAGAGAGAGAGGCAGAGAGAGACAGAGAGAGACAGAGAGAGAGACACAGAGAGAGAGAGACAGAGACAGAGACAGAGACAGAGACAGAAAGAGACAGAGACAGAGAGACAGAGACTCAGAGATAGACAGAGAGAGACACAGAGAGAGACAGAGAGAGTCAGAGAGAGACAGAGAGAGACAGAGAGAGAGAGACAGAGACAGAGACAGAGACAGAGACAGAGAGAGACAGAGACACAGAGATAGACAGAGAGAGACAGAGAGAGAGGCAGAGAGAGACAGAGAGAGA
>PVJA010046696.1:0-15003 GCA_004027025.1 Myocastor coypus
TACAAGAATGGAGAGTCTTTACTAGAGGCTGAGGAATTTATGTTGGAAGCTAGAAAATGATGTTCAAGGAGGGGGCAAAGACTAGGGATTTGTCCACTGAAACAGAAACCATCCTTCCCTCATAATTTCCTTTCATATAATTTTGACAATAAATGTCCTTAGCATGAATCTTCCACATTCAGAATTATATTGAGCTAATTCAGTTGTGTGTTACTCTTGGCCATGAGGAGATCAAAATGACCAGGGGCAAGTCTGTGCTTCATTGGGCTTCCTGGAATATGCATCCTCCCCATCCCAGCACTGAGTTTTCTAAGCCAAAAGAATATAAGCTTATGGGAACAGGAAGCAAACATTTTGCTCATGGATCACTAAAGTTTGTGGTGATTGGTACCACTGATAATTCTACCCCTTGATTCCAAGCCCCTGAATCCTGGCTATGTGAGACATAGTACCGTAGACTGGGCACTGATTCTAAGTACATTAAGCCCTGAAAATTATTTCTCCCTAGATAACACTGTAACTGTACCTTTAAAAGACCATTCCACATTTCTACCTATTACAGTAGCTTTTCTGTATTTTCTAGGGAAGGGTCTACAGGGTGTTCAGGGTCTCACTACTCAATAGGACTCTTAGTGATCCACTTGGTTACAGCCTCCCGAAAGCTGGGATTACAGGCGTGCAATACTATGCCAGCTCAGTTGCCATCTCAGCATGCTCCAGGGGTGGAGCCAGCACAGCAAGGCTGGGGATCAAACCCCTTGCCCCTGCACCTACTTGCAGGCACTTTAATCCACTGAGTTATTTGGTCAGCCCTTATTACAGTAGCTTTTGGATAGTAAGGAAAATAGTAAGATCAGTGAATTCCATCATCATAAATCCATTACCTCACTTCTTTGGTGATGAACGTGTTGCTTTGTCAGAGCCAATGTTGTGTGGAATTCCTTGATATGGTATTCCCTGAGTCCATGGATGAGAGTTTTGGCAGAAGCTTTAGATAAATGGCAGGCATATTCCATATCTAGAACAAATGTATATGCCAGGTAAGGACAAAGGGCTATTTTTTTCTGTGATGAAAACAATTGAAAAATACTCAATGTGTCACCAGATCATTGGTTAATCACCACAGTGAATGGTGCCATATACGGGACTCAGTGTTGGTATCTGCTGCTGGCATATTGGGCATTCAGCAACTTGATGCAGGCAAATCACCCTTGATGTAGTGGAATGTTAACTGGTAGTCAACTTGTTACACCCAGATGAACTGAACTAGCATGACGCTGCATGTGGGAGTCCCAACTTAGAACTTCTACCAGCAGCATAAGAAGCAGAACAGGAGAAACTATTGGGAGGCTGTTAGGCAAGCCATTTGGAGCTTGGAGCTACTGGAAGCTGCTGATTCTCTTGGGCTATTCTGCTGGATGACTTTGTCATGCTGTCTTTCCTGATAAATTTGGTTATACTAGTCAGAGGAGGAGCTTGGAGCTCTTATCGTCACTGGGAACAGCTATGGGTCCTTAAATTTGTTTTAAAATAAAGTTTTGAAACTGTAAAAACAAAAAAAATAGAGGAAAAGCAAATTTTGGACTCGCTGCATTTTTTTCTTCTTCTAAACTGGTGTTTAGGCTTTTAAATTTCTTTTTTTCTTTTACTTATTTTCTTCTTATATTTTATTTCAGTTTCTTTCTTCTTCTTATCTGTATTTGACCTTTTCAGGTAACTTTATCTTATCCCATTAATTTGCTTTCATTGAGGAGGCTATGTATTACATTTTTCTCTCCTCCCATATTACACTGCTAAACTTCAAATCTTGCTTAACACTCTTCCAATCCCTTCTATTAGTATTCTTATAAGCATTAAGCTTATTAAGTTTTCTTTCTTTTTTCTTTAAATAGGAAAAAAAAGGAAAAACAAAAACAAAAAATGGACCAAATAACAAAAACAGTCAGAACAAAGCAACATGATAGTATACACAGTACAGCATTTCAGAACACGAATAGAATATTGAAACTAGTTGTTATATTATATATTGCTATTATTAAATTTTTTGTTCATACTACTAGATGTAGATATGCAATATTGGTCAAACAATTAAACATTCACCATTACTTTTAATAAACCTTAATTTTTTCCTCTTTATTTTATAACATATTAAAGGAAGTATAGTAATAATAATAAAAAGATATTAAAGATGGTATATATTTAAAAAAACAAGATGAAAGTTATCAAAACACTGTTGTTGTATTTCACATTATTGTCCTCAATGTAGTTGATCAGAGTAGAGATATAAGCATATACAGTTTGTCAAAGTCAAAATTTAAACTTAAGAATCAATCAAATAAAGGAAGTAAAAGATCTATATATTGAAAACTTCAACACTCTGAAAAAAGGGATTGAAGAGGATTTCAGGGAATGGAAAGATATTCTTTGCTCCTGGATAGGAAGAAACAACATTGTGAACATAGTCATTCCCTCAAAATTGTTGTACATATTTAATGCAATTACTATCAAAATGCCATCAATATACCTCACATGGAATCTGACATGCACCCTAAAAAGTCACTCCACCATAAACCTACTCTGGGACACGCAAAAGTGTACTATAAGTTTAATAAGCTCTGAGTTGATTCCAACCTGCAGTAAGATTTCCATGACAGCACCGTAGGTCCCTGGGAATTCACTTTGATATCTAATTCAATAAAACTGACTATCTGTGGCTTATGTGCAACCCAATCCACTTGTATTTTTTATTATTTTCCTAGGATGCATCCTAGCCCCTAGAGTCAAATATCTTGAATGCTGCATCTTGACAATCTTCTCCACACATTTCTGAAAGGATAGGGCACTATAAGTACCTCTGTAGATAAAGTTTAAAGAGACTTTGAAAAATATTATATATCTTCTCTGAATCTTTGTTTACTGCAGACAAGAAAACAAAACCCGAAGACTACAAATGATTTGTCCAGAGACATAGAGTCAATTAGTGGCATACCTAGAAAAATGAATTATGATTCTGTTTCCTGGCAAAGAACTAAGCTCTTATCCATAAAGAATAATTTTCTGTATAGACAAACCTTTGTTTCATCAAAGATTAAGTATGTCTTGAATAAGGGTTATGTGTTATACTGTATGAATGTCGTGTGTCTGTGACAGATCATGCTTATTGTAGCCTCCAAAATATTATGTTTGCTATTATTTTGTCTGGAAAATCCTCTTCCCTTCTGTCTCTTCCTTTTCCATTTTCTGTGTTGACAAATATTACCATCCTTTAAGGTTAGCAGTTCAGTTAATTTTTGTCTTCATGGAGTCTGAAAGCCCATTCGTATACTTTCTAGTACACTTTGTACTAGAGCCCAGTGTTCTTACTTGTGTTCCCACATAGAGAGAAAAATCTAGGTCTCAGTCTCTTTGTATCTATTATGTACTCATAAATATATAATAGGCTGAGGTAGGGCCTAAACAGATTTTCAGGAAAACAATGCAGCTGATGAAAATTCAAGTAGCCATATAGGTCTATGTTATGAGAGAGCTACACCATTCTCAAAGAACAGACATGCTTTTGTATTCCCACCATATCAGAATTTATTGAATAACAATAATTCACAAAATATTTCCATTTTGCCAATCTTAGTTGGCTTAGTATTCCAAGTTTCATTGGATATCCATGAGCCACGCAATCAGGTGCTTTTTATCATAGTTTCAAAAGCTAACAGTTGCAACATTCATGTCATATATCACATTTCACAAAATGTAGCTTTCAGTAGAAATAACACAGGGTTAATTATGACCTCCATATTTCATGAGGGAGAACCTCTGAACCCATGAGGCAAAACAGTTCTCTTCTCCTTTAAATTGTGGATGTCTGATATGTTGTCCTAGTGATAAGAAAATTACTAATATAACAAATGGTATCAAAAGTGGTGTTGTTGCTGTAACTATGTGACTAGGTGGGTCAGATAATTTTGAAACTTCTTTGTATGAACAATTTGGAATCATCTGGAAAAGTAGGGTAGAGAAAGCCTAAAAAAGATGCTACCAAAGCTCAATGAACAGATCTGGTGCTATCCCAAAAGATTATAATGCTGTTATGAATGCACACAATAAAGTATGGACTGTTAGAGTTTTTTTTATTTTTTTTTTATGGAAAGAGTGGCTCCATTAAAAATTGAACTAGGGATCATGCATGTTACATTCCTTCTAATAACTTACGTACATATCCCCATACTCTATTGGTATAGGGCTGAATTTAAATGTGACCAATTATTGTGGTGGAGAAAATTTCAAGATAGCCTAATGCTTAAAATGTGACATGCAGCAGTGGAGAAGGGTTTGAAATACACGTCACTCTTGTCTTTTTGATATGTACTGCTCCTGGTGTAAACTCAGTTACTGTCATTCTCTCAAGAGTAGTACTTGAAAATAAGAGACTGGGCCAAAAACCGTATTCTTGACAGGCTACAATTTTGTATTTCCTTGAATTTCCAAATATCTGTGTCAAAATTGTGTAACTGAATATATCACATTGTATGGAAAGTTATTAGAATATCAATGATGATCAGAAAATATCATTTCCAAGCTAAGCCAAAGATATTTGATACTCAGAAAGCCAGTGATGATAAGCTCAAGTACCTATGTTACAGAGTAATAGTATCACAAAGCTTTTCTGCTGGAAGGTTAAGAATGTAAGTTAACAGACCGACAATTGGAGAAAAGGGCTATAAGGATAGCCAACATTTTGGCCCTAGCCCTTCAAGGTCAATAAAGACCCAGGATATAAGAGAACCTGTGCTGAAATATCCTATAACTCAGAGGTGTCCCAAATATTCTGGTCAAGGAGATTATGGGACCTCAGAGGAAAGGGATGAATGAACTGCAGTGCATCTAAGGAGAGTCACCCAGAGAAAAACATTCTCTCAGGCTTTCACAGAAAGCAAAATGGCCAAGCAATGGCCGTGACTCGTCCCAAAGGCTGACACTAACAACAGTTCTACAAAGTACAGTCTATGGTCCCAAACTTAATCCTGAGGGGATTTGACCCTGGAAGATACAAAAAAAAAAGAATGTTTTGTTATACAGGTCTTGCTTCGACTTGCCCTTAACCACCCAGCAAGAAAAAAGAAAGGAAATGCTTGGTTGCAGTGCATGAAGCGCAGAGGTGGATTGGCGAGATGAGCTTTGGGAGGCTTGGATTCAGTGGCCTCCAGCATCGCGGGCTTCGCTGGTGGCCCACTGCAATTGCAGACCATTTGACTGTGTATGTGTCTGCTTCCTCCTGGTCCAGAGAGAAGTATATTCTTTTCCTTTTTTTTTTCTAAGCAACATCAATAGGGAGGTGGGTCATGCCCACACACTGTACTCTGTAGAATGATTGTGAGGACAATATGCAATATGTCAACTTTCGAAGAAAAGAAAGGGGAAAAGAAAAAAAAAGTAATGTGGATTTAGAAAGGTTGATGTTTAATTGTTTGGTCAATCTTATATACCTATATGTATTAATCTAAACTGATCTGATGATGAAAATATGTAATATAACCATTGTTAAATTTAAACAACAAAAAATTGAAACTTGAAAAAAAATTTTTAAAATTTTTTAAAAATGTGACATGGATAATGCTAGTTTCTTTCAGCCAAATTTACAACAAAAATTAAAGGGAAAAATCATCAAAAAATGGTTTCAAAAATTTACATGTGGCCTGACAGGAAGGACAGACAAAGCTGGAGCCAAGAGGAATGCAGTAACTGAAAAAAAATGGTGCTATTAAAAGGAAACCCAGCAGGCATGAGGTGATATGTTTGATTCCTTATACCTAAAACTAACAAAATAAAATAGATCCAAGTGCTTTATATTAGGACAATAGGAAAGATGCTTTGAAGACATCTTAAGAAATGACCTAAGCTAGAAAGGCAGTTCAGTGGCATAGGCACTGGCCTGGCAAGCACGAGGTCCTGAGTTTAATTCCTGGTACCACATGCCATGCCAGCTCCAGAATTCCAGGCTCATATTGGTGGCCCCAGAAACGGATGTGATGGCACATGCATGTAATCTCAGCATTGGTAAGGCTGAAACAAGAGCATTACTATGAATCCAAGCTGTATAGCATATCAACAAACAAATAAATAAGTAGTAAAGAAATGAATAAACCTGACCCATCACAGGCCCAATAGTATAAGAAAGTAAACTCCTTTGATAAAATTTTGCTTTGACAAGAGAACTCAACTTGGGCACACTAGGGAAATGTGTCCCTAAGTTAAACAATGACAGTATTTACTGGCCACTGCAACCATGGTTCATGGGGGCCTCATTATACCTTGAGCTGGTAGTAGTCCTAGGCCTCACCCATTGGATTTCTAGCTTTTCAGTCATGTAGAAAACAAGAGATATAAAAGTATGGAGATTTTCTCCCAGATTTTATAAAAGGTCTGGGATTCCAAACAAAAATGGATGAGAGGGTCACAGCCACTGCCAGTTGTCTTGATGGGATGAAGCACAACAGGCATAGTGAAGACCCCAGGAGGTTGGAGATTTTAAAAATATGAAATATCTGTGAAGGAAGACCACAGGAATTGAACATAGACAAACCACTACAGAGGCCTGTGTGTTACAACCAGCAAGGCCATGGATATTATCCTATCCAAGCCCTTTGGAGCACATATCTCACCACAACGTTTTTCAACAATGCTTGAGTCATGATTTTGGTGACTCTTAGAAAGGAATTAAATGAATTTTGTTTACAAGAAAGGCTTTGGAAAATTATTAGAATGTGAAGAAACTATTCTCAGTGAAATAACGTATTGACAAGTTCATAGCTGAATGTGCTGTTAGAAAATGGCGCCTGTTCAAAAGAACTGGACAGTGGGACATGACCCAGAATGGTTTATTTGTTACCCTAGTTCCCTCTGGCTACCATGTTTATGTCTATGCCTTCCTCACATGCTAATTGTTACTTGGATGCAAGAAACAATGAACCAAATCTACTGAAATTGTGAGGAAAAAAAAATCAGTGTTCCATCCTGTAAATTGGACAGGGGTATTGGATAATTTGGGTCAGCAGCAAAGTTAGTAATGCAAACTTGCTGACCTAGCACTTAACAATTATTCTAATTATTTTGCTGTACTGAGGATTGAACCAAGATTCTTTCATATGTTAAATAAGCACTCAATTACTGAGCTACATTTGCAAGCCCTTGTAAATTTTGTTTCAAGATAGAGTCTTGCTGAGTTGCCCAGCTTTCTGGCCCTCCTGCCTGTTCCTCCCAAATGACTCGGTTTCAGTTATCTTAATCAAAAATTAGGAAACAGCAGCCCTAGTAAGATTAGATACTAGCCCCAAGGTCACATAACTAGTAAGTGGTACTGTCTTATTTCAAACAACTGCTTATTTTGAATAACTACCATTCTACTTTGATATAAAGGATTGAAAGTTTATCTCACTCACTCAAACTCACAAAATTATTACATAATAGATACTAAGGTGGATGTTAGACTTTTTATGCTATTTTTTGCTCTTTTTACTACATATTAATATATTCAGTCATCCACTAGGCATTTATTAAGGACTACTGTGTACCAATCATAGTACCATGTCTACACTGTCAGTAAAATTGTTTTTAATGAAAGGTTTGAAGTCTAGAAAGGGAGTTAAATAAAGAAACAAAACAAAAAGCTACATGATATTAATGGTATAGCTTTCACTCTCATTGTATCTAGACCTATTCAAATCACATCACCGCATAGCCTTCATTCATCACTGCATGTTCTCATTCATAAAATGAACATGAGAATTAAATGAACTAATATGTGCCATGTATACAGAAGGGTGCCTAGCTGGTCATAAGTTTTAAATGATCTTATAGTAGTTTTCTCCCAGCACTTGGGAGGCTGAGGCCGGAGGATCGGTGAGAGTTCGAGACCAGCCTGGGCTACAAAACTGAGCTCAAGTCCAGCTTGAACTGTACAGTGAGACCCTGTATCAAAAAGACAAAAAAAAAATTACCTTGCCAGGCGTGGTGGCTCACGCCTGTAATCCCAACACTCGGGAGGCTGAGGCAGGAGGACTGGTGCAAGAGGGAGACCAGCCTGGACTACAAAAGTGAGCTCAAGGCCAGCCTCAACTGCATAATGAGACCCTGCCTCAAAAAGACAAAAAAAAAAGTCTTCTCTGCAAGCTGGGCGTGGTGGGTCACGCCTGTAATCCCAGCACTCGGGAGGCTGAGGCAGGAGGATCAATGCGAGTTCAAGACCAGCCTGGGCTACAAAAGTGAGCTCAAGGCCTGCCTCAACTGCATAGTGAGACCCTGTCCCAAAAAGACAAAAAAAAAAAAAAAAACAGTCTTCTTTGTTCCATATCACAGTGCCAATGCTGAAGAAAACTCCTCAAGCCAAGATTTAAAGCAGAAGGGTCATAGATTGTTTTTTGTTTTTAATTGTACTACAGGTTTTCACTACATATATTGGACTCATAGTAATTCTCCTGTTTTTAACCTCCCAAGTGCTAGCACACCCAGTCTCAATAGCCATCTCAGCACAGGATAGAGGATGGGGGTGGAGATCAGGGTCTTTATGGAAATGGTTAACTCAGCTTTCAGCAGCCATATGCTTGACCTTGTAACCTTATAGGTTACCCACAGGAAACTTCCATGGCCTCAGACAGTGATCCAAGAGGAACAAGGCCTTTTGGACAATTACTTTCGAACTAATTTTTGTAAGGTACAGGTTTGGGAGAACAGTTGATCAAAAGGGGTAAAACATTGCACTAGGCTGCTAAATAATCTAAGGGAAAATGTTCCAAACATTTTAGAGATCTAGCTAAAATGATTTTCAAAAATCAGAGATGTTTCAACCTTCCTCCAGGGATTTTTTTAAAAAAATAAAACTGTACTTTCTAACTTGGCCAGACAGACAGTGTCAGTTTTGTAACCACTGAAGTTTGGGTTGATTATTTCCCATTTCCTCCTTTCCAGGTCAGCTACTGTAACAGCAGGGTGCAGGAAAAAAAGTCACAATCATTTTTCACATTGCCTTAACCCTTTATGATTTAGAAAGAACTCTCAAAATTACTGGAGGCTAAGATTTTCTGGAAAGAGGAAGAAAAGAAAAATAGTAAGACAATCATTTCCTCTTTTACAGATGATCAATAAAGTTAGGAGAAAAAATTAAAAGTCATATGCACAGATATGCACAGAAAAAAAGAGTGGTGGGATAACATTATACAATAGTTTTTAATGCTGGATAACAAAGTACCACAAATTTAGAAACTTAAAACTGCACATATTTATTATAACTTATTTGATTAGAAATCCAGAATGGCTTACCTAATTCTTTGTTTAAGATATTATAAAGGTACAATATATTGGTCAGGGCTAGTTTCTCATTTGGACACTTAGTTAAGGAGCAGACTTTTCCAGGTCATATAGATATTGTTTGTGTGGAGCTGTAGAATTCAGAGTAGTTTGCTTCTTCAGAGTTAGCAAAAAGACTGAGCTTTCTACCAAAATGGTGTCTTATATAATATAACCACAACAGTAATATCTCACCTCACGTATTCTTTTTTTCCAGTGTTAAGAATTGACCCTACAGTCTTAAACATGATACAAAAGTTACATAATCTTTGTAATATAGCTCTTGTTTATCTTGGTCTTAACCATCCAGCAGAAAAGCCTAACCATAAGGTATAAAAAGGAAAGTCATATTAATATGCAGAGTTGTGAAAGGCTCAAGTCAACAGCGCCCGATAATGCCAGATGTGCTGATAATCCACTACTGTTGTGGACTCTTGGAGTAAATATACAGCTACTTTCTCTTTGTGCAATGAAAAGAAAGACCTGTACTAATGAGATTTAGTCAAGAAATCATGTCTGTATCTTGTACTCTGAACAACTACAATGAAGACAACATTATGCAATGTAATAACTATTACAAAAAATAATAATAATAAAAATAAATTTAAGACAAAAAAGGAAGGAAGCTACAAGGCACTCCTGTACTCAAGGTAAGAAATTATACCGGAAAAGGAAACTTGAAAAGTAAAATAAATCTTCAAATTTGTTCACCATAGACTCCAACTCACTTTCATCCTATGGATTCACCCTTCACACTGGATCACAATTTTGCCACTAGAGATATGTGATATGCATTTCTGCTACCTCTATATGTTCATGTAGCTTTAAAAGGTGAATTTACCATCCTGGGTGCAGAATATTATAAAGAAACTCATTTCGTTTTTAAACTTATCCTGGACCACAACCTAGAAGATGGCATCTCTTAACTTGACATACTCCAAATTTCTAACAAAGGCAGAGGGAGTCATGCTATGATTTGCTTATTTTGCCTTTGTGACTGAACCTCCTTATTTTGATCCTATTATTGACAGTCAGAAAAGATATGGCTTTAGAGTAAATATGTTAAAGAGAACTCCTTAAATCTCTCAACCAGAGACAGAAAGCATCTTCAGATGGCTTCTGAAATTTAGACTATTAAGAAGAGTCACCTAGACAGAAAATAAAATTCTCTCAGGTTTTCACAGAAAGAAAATGGGTTCAGAAATGGTCGGGTTCATCCAGTTGGCTGACACTGGCAAAGATCTAAAAGCTTCTGTACATTGTTTCAGAGTAAATCTTGAGGGGATTTGACTGTCTTTGTCAGACACAAATGTTACATTTTTTGTTTTATAGGTTTTCCTTTAACTTGGTATTAACCATTTGGCAGAAAATTATAACTATGAGGTATAAAAAATAATGCCCTGCCAGGTGTGGTGGCGCATACCTGTAATCCCAGCACTCGGGAGGCTGAGGCAGGAGGATTGGTGCAGGTTCGAGACCAGCCTGGGCTACAAAAGTGAGCTCAAGACCAGCCTGAACTGCACAGCGAGACCCTGTCTCAAAAAGACAAAAAAAAAAAAAAAGAAAATAATGCCCTATTAATATGATGAGCTATAAAAGACTCAAGTCAACAACTTTGAAAATGCCAGATCTGCCAATAACCTATTATAATTATGATCTATTGGATTATATTCAGTTATTTTGCTGAATAAAAGTATCTGTAATATTTGAACTGGTATCAAGTATGAAAAGGTTCTTTAAAGACTTCTCCAAACACAGATTCTCTAACAGCAGTAGAACATCCATCTCTGACAAAACAAAACAAACAGGCAGATATATATGAGGGATCAGTCAAGCCCCAGCCCAGTCCTAGCATGTGAATGAGACCTTCCAACATCCCCTAGGGACCCCACCAGCTCCAACCCAGGCCCGATGAGTGTGTGAAATAACTTCTGGCCTGCTGCACCTACTGGACACCTCCAGACCCAGCCTAGGACAGGTATATGAGTGAGAATTTCAAACATGCAGTCAGGAACATTCTAGACCCAGCCCAGGCCGTGCAGAGAGCCAAAGAGCCAGAACAAACCAGCTAATCCAGGAGGAGAACATCTTGCCAGAGGGGAACAGCAGGTTTATTTCCAGAGATTGCAGCAGGAAAAAGCTAAGCACAACAGCCAGCCCCAACCCAGGTACATTGAGATTAATTCAAACTTTGTAGATCTTGACTGGGCAAGCTGAAATATTTTCTAGACCTAGATCTATGACAGCATTCTCCCTCATTCTCTCTTGACCGAGAGAAGAGACACAAGGTAATTGGGGTGAACTAGCCTGCTTGGACCATCCCAGATATATCAATCAGAGATGATGATACAGAACTTAGGGAAACTAACTTAAATGAAATTTAAAATTTAATACCTGCTTAGTGATGCAGATATTTAATATTTGCTCTTATTTTCTAAAATACAAACCTATTAGTTACAAAAGTTGGTCAATGGATAAATATCACTGCCCATTATTAGTGTTCCTAATTGTAGCTCTGTAAATACAAAACTATAACTCCCTTAACCATATAATCTTTCTTGGGTAAGAGTAATGTTAGGTACTAAGAGCAAAACTGCACTAAAGCTACACAACAAAGGTCAGACGACAGAGCTAAACAAAGTGACACAAAAAAGGAGTAAAATGCAATCTCAGGCCCTGAGCCAATGAATAACAAATGTAGGAGACACAGCATAGAAGAAACTGGTAATCACATAGCTGATACCTCTGAATTAATAGCATTTGAAGTAAAGAAACAACTGCAGAAAGATATACAGGAAATCAGATGAGAAATAATCTCTGAAGTAGAATAACTACCATGAGAGAATTGAAAATGCTTGTAAAGAAGACATTGATAAAAATTAGAGAGTATAAAAATGATGAAATCATTGAATGAGCAACATAGGTAATAGATTGCAAGACGCAGACTCAAAGAGATACACAGGAACATCAAATCTCAATCAAAACTTGGCAAAACTATTTTAATGAAAGAGAAAATAGAGTGTCAGATCTTGAAGACACGATCACAGCTAGTGAAAAGGTAAGAAAAGATATCTTTAAAACAACTAGGAGGTGTTGGGGAGATAGCTCCTTTGCACAACTGCCTGCCTGACAAGTGCAAGGTTGTAAGTTCAAACCCTGGTCCCACACACAAAAAAAGAAAACCATTCCTGTAATGTTTTGCCACGAAGATAGCTCAGTGGAATAAGTGCTTGCCTGATAAGCACAAGGTCTGGAGTTTGATCCCTGGCACCACCACTAAAATAATAATAATAATAATAATAATAATAATAATAATAATAAAAAGAACTAGGATGCAGGAAAAAATAATTAAACAACTGCAAGATGATGAAAAGATGATCTATGTGAGACTAATAGGCATCAATGAGAAAGAAGGAGTCAATAAAAATGATATAAAAAGAATATGGAGAGAAGAGCAGAAAACTTCCCAAATATGGGGAAACATTCTGGCATTCAGTAACTGAAGCATATAGAACTCCAAATAACATCAACCCAATTAAAACACACTCAGAATGTAATAGTAAAGATCGCAGAAATCCAGCACAAGAACAATATACTAAAAGCCACTAGAGAAAAGAAACAGATCACATTTAAAGGTAAACCCAACAGAATAACAGCAGACGTCTCTACACATACCATGAAGTCAAGAAGAGCATGGAACAGAGTACTTCAAGTCCTCCATGAAAACAAATTCCATCCCAGACTGCTATACGCTGCAAAATTCTCTTTCAAGAATAATGAAGAAGTAAAGTACTTCCATGATGAAGAACACTAAAGAATGTCATGATGATAAAGCCAACCCTACACAAAGGGACCAAAAGGAACAGAACTCCACAAATGAGAACAGAAAGAACCCATCAAGTAGGGCAAACAATTAAACACAGAAGAAAACGAGTATACAACAGCAGGCAAATAAAATGTCAATGATTTCAAATATATCCATCTATATAAATGGGACTAATTCTCTAATAAAAAGAAATAGACTGGCATAGTGGATTAGGAAGCAAAATTCAAGAATATGCTGTATGCAAGAAACACACTTAACTCATAACAAAATTCATAGGCTGAATGTCAAAGGACTGAAAACAATATTACATGCCCCAGCACCTCAGAAAAAAAGCAGGAGTAGCAACCTGTTCACAGGCAGTCTCAACTTGAAACCAAGAATGATCAAAAGAAATAAAGGCCACTAATATTGGTTAAGGGAAAAATTCAAGGGAAGAAGTAACACTCATCAATATGTTTGCAACAAACATGGGAGCACAAATATATATCGGACAAACCATAATTGAAATAAAACTTAGTGCTTGAATTTTCACTGAATTGTATAGATTGTTTTATTTCATCTTTGATTTCATCTGTGACCCTTTCATTGCTGAGTAAGGTGTTGTTTAATTTCAATGTCTTCCTGAGGTTTTTAAAGTTTCTTTTGTCATTTGTTTCTGGTTTCTTTGCATTGTCATCAGATAATACTTAAGCATGACCTGTCGACTAGTTTGTGGGCTAGTTTAGAAAATGTTCCATGAGTGGCAAAAAAAAAAAAAAAAAAAAAAAAAACATGTATCCAAAAGTGCCTGGGTGGACCACTCTACATATGTCCACTAAGGCCATTTATTACACTTTCTGGTTCACTTCTGCTAATTCTGTATTAATTTTTCATCTGCTGGACCTATATTTTTGGGACAACAATAGATTAACTTTTCCTGCTATGATTGTGGTATATCGCATATTAGATTTTTTTAATTTCAACTAGGTTAGCCAAATATATTTCTGTGCTCCCATGTTTGGTGCAAAGAAAGAATGTCTATCATAAAGAAATCAACCAACAACAAATGTTAGAGAGGTTAAGGGGGAAAAGGAACACTTCTCCACTGCTAGTGGGAGTGCAGAGTTGTGCAACCATTATGGAAAGCAGTGTGGAGACTCCTTAAAAATCTAGAACTGGAAATCCTATTCAATCCAGCTATAAACCTACTGGGAATTTTCCCAGGAAAACTGAAAACATCATACCATAGTGATATCTGCACACCTATGTTTATTTTTTTGTTTCAATTTTTTATTGTTTAAATTTAACAATGGTTATATTACATATTTTCATCATCAGATCAGTTGAGATTAATACATATAGGTATATAAGATTGATCAAACAATTAAACATTAACCTTTCTAAATCTACACTACTATTTTTTTCTTTCTTTTCCCCTTTCTTTTCTTTGAAAGTTGACATATTGCATATTGTCCTCACAGTCATTCTACAGAGTACAGTGTGTGGGCATGACCTATCTCCCTATTGATGTTGCTTAGAAAAAAAAAAAGGAAAAGAATATACTTCTCTTTGAACTAAGAGGAAGCAGATACATACACAGTCAAAGGTTTTGTATTGTAGTGGGCCACCAATGAAGCTTGTGATGGTGGAGGCTATTGAATCTAAGCCTCCTAAAGCTCATCTCACCAATCTAGCTCTGCGTTCCATGCACTGTAATTAAGGATTTTTTTTTCTTTGCTGGGTGGTCAAGGGCAAGTCGAAGCAAGACCTGTATAACAAAACATTTTTTTTTTTGTATCTTCCAGGGTCAAATTCCCTGAAGATTAAGTTTGAGACTATAGACAGTACTTTGTAGAACTGTT
>PVJA010046697.1:0-15013 GCA_004027025.1 Myocastor coypus
AACACATTCAGCTGTGTTATGCCCTTAAGTTCTTGTTTTCTTCTGGGCCTGTTTTTGGCACACACCTGCATAAGGCCTTCTTGGTGATCCTTCAGCCTCTCTCATAAGTCTTTCTTCAAATATCAGCTTTTCATCTTCTTAGCAATACTGACCATGACCTTCGCAGGTATAGTTGCAAGAACTTCCCTCATAACCAGAGTCCCCTCTCAGGCCCTTCACCCTGCCCTGTTTTTGTTTTGAACATACTACTTTTTAATGTACTGCATTATCATCTGTCAGTTACTTTTTGGAGCTGTTTATACATTTCTCCACAGTTGAATCTCCCATGGTGTGGAGACTTTTTGCCTTTTTTTTTTTTAACTGTTAGGCTCCAGAGCCCTAAAATAGTGCCTGACACATAGTGGCTACTAAAGATTTGCTTAATCAGTGCATGAATTCTGAGTAAGGGAGTTTATGTAAACATTTCCTATAAATTTTAGATAAATAATAATAAAAAGGTAAGAAGTTTAGTACTTACAAATTTCAAATTACAGCTTTTTCTTTTATTGTGAGTTCCAGATGTGTTTTCCTTTTCTTAATTTTCAGCTTCAGTTGTGGAGGGTCAAAAGGGTATCATTCCACGAGCAATCCAAGAAATATTTCAAAGCATCTCTGAAGATCCTAGCAGTAACTTTAATATAAAAGTATCCTATATAGAAGTGTACAAGGAAGACCTCAGAGATCTTCTAGAATTGGAGACCTCCATGAAGGAGCTGCACATTCGAGAAGATGAAAAAGGAAACACAGGTAAAGTAACCTAACTAATTGATCACCTTCATAAAACAGACATGCCTCATTCTTGGTTGCTGGTTATATTCTGGAATTTTTAAAAACAAACAAATAATTGGGGTTGGTGGCACACACCTATAATCACAGCACTCAGGAGGCTGAGGCAGGAGTATATGTGACTCTGTTCCAGATAACCAAAATAAGTTTAAAAAAAACCAAACAGACTAAGGAATAAAATGAATTTGTTTTTACTTTTTGCTTATTATTTTTAGTTTATTATTATAATTCTTTTGTCGTTCTGGGAATGAAACTCAAGGCCTAACCCACACCAAGCAAGTGCTCAGCCACTGAGCTGTGCTGCTACTGCCTTGTCATCCGTCATTTAGCTTGTCACCAGTCTTACTTACATTACCCAGTTCTGCAGACTGGTTGGTAAAGTGAAGTTATTAATTTATAATTGAAGATAGTGATTTTTAAAGATAATTATTTTCTTTAATAGCTTTTCTCTGGTCTGATATCTAGTGAAACTGAGAGATCTCCTTTGTTTATGAGACTACTTGGGATTTAACCCCAAGACTTTCTACTGAGCTGTATCACCATTTGTTTTTCTTCTGTATTTTGAGTAGGTTTCACTATGTAGTTCACATTGGCTTTGAGCTCACTGTGTAGCACAAGCTGGCTTTGAACTCACAGTGATCCACCTGCGTCAGCCTTGGATAACAGGCTTGCACCACCATCTTTTTGTCTGTGTGTGTGTGTGTGTGTGTGTGTGTGTGTGTGTGTGTGTGTAGATGTGAGTGTGTGCATGTACATGTCTGTGCATGCCTTTGGGGCTATCAGTTATAGCTGAATCACCTTGTTGCTGGTGTAGAGATCTCTTTAGTTAGCATGTACTTTCAGTGATTTTTTCTGGGCATGGCTAACTGTATGTAGGCTTTTGCCTCTGCCCCAACGTCTGACTGCCTGCACTAATTTGGGAGGGGAGTGCACAATGTAAAGGACCTAGCATCCAGTTCTCTGAAAATGAAGGGCAGTGTTTTTGATGCATAACAGACACACCTGCCCTTAGTTGGGAAATCTTGATAGCTCATGATAGCCCATGCCTTTGTCTTGTTTTTTACTTTGACATGGGCTCAAATTGCTAAGTTGTCTAGGGAGGGTTTAAACTTGAGATTGTTTTGTCTCAGCTTCTCAGAGTTCTAGGATTACAGGTATGTGCCATCTTGCCCAGCTTTACATAGGTACATATGTATGTGTGTATGTATGTATGTATGTATGTATGTATTTTTTTTTCACTTGGAGCTACCCTGAGATTAGGGATAGCTTTTTCCTTTAGGGGTTCATACAAGTTGATCCAGAATTATTCTAGATTTTTATCTTATGGCATTTGTTTCTGTGACTTTTTTTTTTAAAAAAAGTTTGTTTTTACTACTCTGTGTTGATGTCTTTCCTTATGCTTCTCAAAGTTTGAATTTCTGTGCTATTAAGCTATTAACCTCATTCATTAATACACATTTGGTTGGAAATTAGGGCTAAAATGTAAGATTTTATTTATGTATTTCTATTTTTTTAAAGAATACAAAAATAGTAAAAAAGAGAAAAAGTTAGAAATGATACAGAATTTCATAGGAATTCAACAATGGTTGCTTGGGCCTATAAGCCCAGCACATGAGAGACTGAGGCAGGTGTGAGTTCGAGACCAGCCTGAACTACAAAAGTGATCTCAAGGACAGCCTGAACTGCATAGCGAGACCCTGTCTCAAAAAGACCAAAGCAAGCAAGCAAACAAAAAACCAGTGGCTGCTCATTGCCTGATATTATCTTCAAATCAGTTGTTTCATTTAACAGATATCAACCTGAAAATTTGGTTTAAAGAACCAAACCAAGCAACAGCAAGAAAATTATAAGAAATTAAAAAGAAAAAAAGGAACAAAGAAATTTAAGTGTTAACTGCTCCTTTTAGAAGACCAGCAGAGAGGCGTAGGTGGTATAGTGTTTAGCATAGCTGCCTTCCAAAAGACCAGCAGAAATCAGCAATGCAATTATCTAAACTGTCCTGCATATATACATAATATATCCTTTTTCCTTCTTTCTTTGGTCCTTCATCCTAGTTTTTCCTTCCCATTGAACAAATTCTTTTCCTTTCACAGGGATTTAAAAAAAAATAACAATTCCTATTTTTTTTCCTGGTTTAAAAGCTAGTATTTTCATCATAGAACATTTTGTAAGCATAGAAAACTGAATGAGAAAAAAAATATTCTTTGATCCTAGAACCTAGAAATACTTACGTGTGGTCAGAAATCACCACCGTGCTGTGCCGAGGCTGAGACCCAGAGCCTTGTGGTGAGAGGCAAGCAGTCTCCACTGGGCCGCAACCTGAGCCTGAAGTTTCTCTTTGGCATGTTTCCTTCTGAATTTATTTGTCTATGTACATAATTTTTAAAAAAAATTATGTATTTGCATCTCCACTTTTTTTTTCTTTTTTTTTTTTTAAACTGGGGATTGAACTCAGGACCTTGCACTTGCCAGGTAGGCAGCTATCTCCCCACCCCCCATATGGTTTTACACTTATTTTTCACTTAACATGTATACTGTGAGCATTTTTGTATGTCATTATTTTTAATACTTTTATTGTGCTCTGGTAACTTCTCTTGTAATGTGTCTTAATAATGTAGCCAATGTCCCATTGTCCCTCATATAGGCCATTTCTAGCTTCTGATTATTATTACTAAATTGCAAGATTATTCTTGACCATCTTCCTGCCTGGAGGACACATTTGATATTAATGCAATATTAAGTGATAGTAATGCACTTGTAATCAATCCCAAATGCTAGGATTACAAATGTGTGCTAGCACACTTGGCTCAAAATCTTGCATTCTAATACATCTCCTGGCAGCCAAGGCATTCCCGGAAGTTTAAAGAAAATTGGTTTTTGTCTTGTTTTTTAGAAAGTGAACATGGTAGTGTATGGTTTCTCTATGTAATTTAGTATATTTTATCTTTTCTGGGTAGAATTCAGACTGATGTTTTGACCTTTGAATCTTTTTTTAATTTTTATTTATTTATTTAGTTTTTTGGCAGGACTGGGGTTTGAACTCACAACCTTGCACTTGCCAGGCAGGCATTTGTGCATGGAGTTATCTCCCTAGCCCCTGACCTTTGAATCTTATGGAATGTAATTATTGAATGTTTTTATCTTTTATCTGAAATAACATATGCTAATTATAAAGTAATAACAACACAAAAGTATACACTGTTCCTAATAAACTTGATGATCAAAATATTCCAAAGCTAATATCAATCCTGCAGAAATTTTGGACAGACATAAATTACCTGAGGATGAATTTCTGTGATTCTCACATAGTATTCCATTCAACCAGCATGCACTGGCTTGACAAATTTTTTAAGTACTTCTCTGAAATGATTGTGTCTATTGATTTTATTTATTTATTTATTTAGTCTTTTTGACAGTGTCTCGATGTGCAGTTCAGGCTGGCCTTGAGCTCACTTCGATAGCCCAGACTGGTCTCAAACTCATATCGATCCTCCTGTCTCAGCCTCCTAAGTGCTGGGATTACAGTCGTGAGCCACCACACCTGGCTTGTGTCTACTTTAAAAATACTGATTTCTAAGCTCTATTTCTTAGAGATTCTGATTTAATTGGCCTGCCATGGGACCTAAGCATTGATATCATTTATTTTTTGTGTTTTTAAAACAATGAAGCTAGGTGTCTCATAAATGGAATAGTGAGAATTAAAGTGTATTTTACCCTGTTTTGCAGTAATAGTATATAAACTCGTGTTTTAGTACTTCCTGTTCATACCATAGGTTCTTTAGAACTTGAACTAAACTTGGTTGTTAAAAAGTATCACGATGGAAATGCACTGGTACTTTGGTTCAGGAATGCTTTTATTTGCATACAGTTTGGTTCACAAACAAAAACATTTGGCAGAGTATTTTGTTTGGAAGACTACACTGGGTGACACACGTGACCACAGCTATTTTTCCCACACAAATACACAAATACGGTCATCTTTTTGAAAGTTGTGAAACGAATTGAGTTTGTCAACTGAGGCACCATTGTAATGTAAGTGAGATGAAGGATCATTTTTTCAGAGAAACAGTGACCTGGTCTCCCTGAAGACCTTATAATTCAAGCAAGGAATCAGGAGCTTTATTCCTCTGGCTGAAATCCCAAATATACCAGTTTTTTTCTTTAAAAAAAATCTTTTGACATGATTAATGCATCTAATACATTAATTAATACATGATTAATGCATGAGTTATATTTGAATTATTTATTCTTCCTTTTATTTTTATTTTATTTTATTTTATTTTTGAGACAGGGTCTCACTGTGCAGTTCAGGCTGGCCTTGAGCTTACTTTTGTAGCCCAGGCTGGTCTCGAACTCGCACCGATCCTCCTGCCTCAGCCTTCCATGTACTGGGATTACAGGCATGCGCTACCACGGCCGGCCCTTATTCTTCCTTTGAAATGGAAGGCTTTTTGCTGCTTTAAAATAACCTTCTCTGTTGTCTTATATATTCTGGTAGTATATAGGGCTTCTGTTTTTAAATGAATGACCTTGCTAGGCATGGTGGTTTATGCCTGTAATCCCAGCATGTGGAAGGCTGAGGCAGGAAAATTGCCATGAATTGGAGGCCACACTGAACTACATAGTGAGAGCTCATTTCCCCAAAGCCCATCTATTTTATTTATATTGAAATCTCTATTAAAGCTTTGATTATGGCTTTAAAATACAAAAATCCTTAAGCCAAGCATGGCTTGAATATTAACAAAATGGAAAATAAACTAATTTGATGAATTCACTACTGATTAACTTCTGGTTTATATATATATTTATTTTTTGCAGGACCAGGGTTCAAACTCACAACGTTGCACTTGTCAGGCAGACATTGTACTGTGGAGCTATCTCCCCAGGCCCTGATTTATATATTTAATTAATATAGTTTAAATTAATTTACAAGTCAAAATATTGAAACCATGAAGGGTTAGTTTATCTGGTTTTGGTGCTTTAGGATTGAAATAGCACATTCTAAGGTGCACCTTCAGCACAAGAGTGCACTAAGGTGCACCTTCAGCACAAGAGTTTTTCTATAGTTAGTCATTTTAAAGAATACCGTGTGGTGGGCAGGGAAGAGAGCTCAGCCGTGTCAAGGCCTGCCAGGCAATCATGAGTCCCTCCATTTCTGGTACAAAAAACAAAAAACCACAAAAAAACCCCCAATAAAGTGTGGTGTCTGACTCTAAAGAAACTATATCTTTTTTTAAAAAAAGAATTATGTCTTTGTATCACCAAAATAAGTGCTATTGAAATGACTCTTCTCAGAGATTTTCTAAAGCTAACGATGACGCTGATGGTACTATTGTTGCAATGCTGTTGTGTTTCAGGATTGTACTGGGCTCTTAAGCAAATACTAATTGGTGTGTGGTTTATTTACTATATTGGATTTGCTGTGAACCTGGTTTTAAAGCTTGCTGTTGTTGTTTTCAGTGATTGTCGGGGCCAAGGAGTGCTGTGTGGAGAGCATGGAGGAAGTGATGAGTCTCCTGGAGACGGGGAGCGCAGCGCGGCACACAGGGACCACCCAGATGAACGAACACTCCAGCAGATCGCATGTGATTTTCACCATCAGCATCTGTCGAGTGGAGAGAAATCCGGAGGCAGGCGAAGATGGGTCATGGTACACGCCGCGGCGAATTGTCTCCAAGTTTCACTTTGTGGATTTGGCTGGATCGGAAAGAGTAACCAAAACGGGAAATACTGGTGAAAGGTTCAAAGAATCCATTCAAATCAACAGTGGGTTGTTGGCTTTAGGAAACGTGATAAGCGCCCTCGGGGACCCTCGCAGGAAGAGCTCACATATTCCATACCGGGATGCTAAAATTACCCGGCTCTTGAAAGATTCCCTTGGAGGCAGTGCCAAGACTGTCATGATCACATGTGTCAGCCCATCCTCCTCAGATTTTGATGAGTCTTTAAATTCTCTCAAATATGCCAATAGAGCACGGAACATTAGAAACAAGCCCACTTTGAACCTTAGCCCTGAGTCGGACCGTATGGATGAGATGGAGTTTGAGATTAAGTTGCTTCGAGAAGCTTTGCAAAGCCAACAGACTAGTGTTAGTCAAACTAGCCAGATACCTCAGGAGGGCATGCTTGATAAAAACAGGATCCATTCCCTGGAAGAGCAGGTAGCTCAGCTACAAGGGGAATGTCTGGGTTACCAAAATTGTATAGAGGAAGCCTTTACCTTCCTGGTGGACTTAAAAGATGCTGTCAGATTAAACCGCCAGCAGCAGCACAAACTGCAGGAGTGGTTTAACATGACCCAGGAGGTCAGGAAGGCTGCCATCACCTCACTTCGAGGAAGCCAAGGCATTGGAAACAAAGAAGAAGGACCCCCACATAGCACAGTTCTCCAGCTCAAGAGAGAGCTTAAGAAATACCAGGTACCTAGACATCACTTTTATGAGTAATTTGCTCAGAGATGACATTTGTTAGGTGTATAAATTCCAAGTCATATTGGAGCATGAGAATTTCTTAAAAAGATTATATGTTAAAATTTGCCTTTCTCTGGCTTTTTTTCTCTACCCTGTATTACTGTGGTTTCTTCCTCACAATTTTACTTTTGTTGACTTTCCTCCCTCTGTCTGTCTCTGTCTCTATCTGTCTCTGTCTCTGTTTCTCTGACTATCTTAGTCTCTGTCTCTCTGTCCCTCAGTCTATCAGTCTCTCTGTCTCTCTCTCTGTTTCTCACTGTATTTGGTACAGGGTCTTACTGTGCAGTTTGGACTTGTTGTCTTTCTGTTTTCAGCCTCCCCAGCTCTGGCCACTGCTGAATGTGCCCTGGGACAGGGTTGGCACAGTATGTAGTACTAGGAATCAAACCCTGATCCCTGCGCTTGCCTAAGCAGGTGTTTAGTCTGCTGGGCTATCTCACTGGCCCCTTCTGTCCCATTTGATTGAAGTGCATTTTAATGTTCTGTATTTATTAACTGGAACTTTATGGGCCTTTCTATCAATTTAAAGGATAAAAAGGAATACATTTTCAGAAGCAAAATTATATTTCATTGAGTTTTTCTCCTGTGGGGGGTCTGTGGTTCTTTTTCTTCCTGATACTGTGGCTTGAGCCCAAGGAGGGCCTTGCACATGCCAGGTAAGCCTAGTGCTGTTACATCCTGGCCTTTTATTTCAGTATTTGAGACAGAGACTCCTAATGCCTACCTCGCAAGCACAAGGTTCTGGATTTACTTCCTGAGTTTCCACCACCCCCATGCCCCCTCCACCCAAAAAACAAATGAACAAACAAACAAACAAACAAAAATGAAACAGGGACTAAGTTGCTCAGGCTGTCTCAGATTTGCAGTCTTCCTGTCTCAGTCTCTTGAGTGGCTGAGGTTAGGTATGAGTTACTGTACCATTAGATTTTAAAGAAGAAAAAATTACTTAATCCCTTAAGTTTGTAGTATAGATTTTTTAAAAATACAAGTCAATATACTTGTTAATATTTACAGCATGTAGGTATGTGCATGGATACATATTATAGATGTATATATTGAGTGAAGAATTATATTTTTCAGCTATTGTTAAAGAAAACATTTGTTGTATAAGATTGGGTAACATGAGAGAATAGATTTACCCATCATTTGTTTTATTGCATCAGCACACGGGTCAGCATGGTGAAAAAGGCAAACATTGTCTTAGTGTTTTGAAAATATTTTTGAACTCACAGATACCCTCAGTGGGATCAAGGGATACACTGAAAGGATTCATTGCAAGAGTTGCTGCAGTGTTACAGAGCCTTTACTATTTAAATGTATGTTAGATATTTAGATTATTTAAAGTGTTTTTTTGTTTGTTTGTTTGTTTTTTTCCTGGTACTGGGGATTGAATTCAGGACGTTGCACTTGCCAAGCAGGTGCTTATGCCACTGAGCTATATTCCTGGCCCGTAAAGTGTTTTTAAAATAGCAGTTTCTTTTTCTTTCTTTTTGAAATGTAGTAAATGCCTCTCATCTTTCCAGCACAGAGCAAGTAGACTTTATCTTGTTAATGTAAGAAATCAAGGGACCAGAACGAGCGGATGGTGGGAAGCTTGGACTTCAGGATGGCTGCAGGCGCTGGGGATAGGAACTGTTCTGCCTTCATGCTTCTTGAGTAGCTGAAATTGGAGGCCCATAGAAACCACTGCTGGAGAGGAGAAAGACAGTAACTTCCTCTCCAGCTGCTGGAAACTAAAATTTAAATTTTCTCCACGTTATGACTTGGTAAAGGTATTAGCAGTCTTGCTGAAAAAAAAGGCTACCATGGTAAGATTATTTTGGAGCATACTAGATTGCAGAAAGAAAACTTTAAAAAATATACTATTTTCTTAATTATAAGACTTCCCAGAACTTTGGAAGTGCTAGTAAATAAAATCTTAAAGTGAGAAAGCAGTAAGAGTGTCTCAGCTTTTAGAAATGGACCTTGCTCTTCACCCTCGTTCTTCTTCCTCTTTCTCCTGTTCTTCTTTAGTGTGAGAGCTTACAGGGCTAGTAATCTTGGGTTCTACTGGGTAATGGAGAAATGACTGATATAGCTCTTTCCCTTGTATCTCTCTTTTTTTTTTTATGTATTTAGTGCAGGGTCTACAGGGTCTCACTACACAGACTGGACTTGTAGTAATCCTCCTGTTTTCAGCCTCTTAAGTGCTGAGATTACAGGCTCATGTCACCTTGCCCAGTCTCAATTGTCTCAGCATGCCCTGGAGGTGGGACCAGCACTGCAGGCCAGTGATTGAATCCTTGGCTCCTACAGGCATTTATGTTGTACACCCCCCCTTTTTTGGGGGGAGGGCAGAATAGAGGATTGAACTGAGGCCCTTGTGCTTACTAGGGAAGCACGTATTCTACTGAGCTAGCTCCCCAGCCCCTCTTGTATATCTCTTTAAATACATTTTCTATCTCTCTCCCTCCCCACCTCACTCTCTTTTTCTTTTTTTTTTTCTGATACCAGTGATTGAACTCAGGCCCTTGTGCTTATTCTACTGAGCTATCTCCCCCTGCCCCGCCCCTTTTTAAACACTTTTCTTTGAGAGCCTGGAAAACATAGGCACATGGATACCAAATTCCCTAGACTTGAATCCTGCCTTCTCTCTGCGTATGGCCTCACTCTGTGACTTGCAACATATGTTTGACCACTCTGTACTTCACCATCTGTAAAGCAGAAGCAATATTACCTACCTTTTGCTCTTGCCATGAAGATTAAAGGCTGTAATCCCACCGAGGAGGCTGAGGCAGGGGAGCACTGTGAATTTGAAGCCAACATGGGCTACATGGTGAGACTGCCTCAAAAAGCCACTGTGGAGCCAGGGAGGTAAATGCCTGCCTGGCAAGGATAAGGTCCTGAGTTCAGTCCTGAATACAAAAAGGAAAGAAAAGAAGAAAGGAAGGAAGAAAGAGCAAGCCATTGTGCTCTTCTCTGCTGGCCTACCCTCATGCTGTAGGGTATGCTTCTTTTCCTTGGCCCAGACTTGCTTTGTAGAGCCTGTTTCTTTTCTTTTCTTTGCTTTTTTTTTTGGTGGGACCAATCTTGAGCTTGCCAGGCAGGCACCTGTGCCACTGAGCTATCTCCCCAGCCCCATTTCCTACCTTTTATAAAACTTTGCTACTTTTAAATAAACATTAAAGCCTTAGCTCCCATAAAGCAATGAGAAGGATGCCCAGCTAGTAGAAGGCTCAGAACATGCGAGATTGTTCGCGTCTCCTCCCTTCCTGTGTCTAGGACACACATCAGTGGCAGCTAAGGCTTTGGGCTTAGTAGTCATAGCTAGAACCACATTGCAAGATGACTGAGAACCAGCTCAGTACATTTGACTGCCTAGGGAAATTGTCGGGCAAGATTATGGGGCCAGTTTAGAGAAAGAGAAACAGGAATATTATCTTTTCTCAGCCCTGTTTGAGTCTTTTCAGAAAGAATGTAAGTACTTCATTTAAAAATTCTTGGCTGGGCTGGCGAGATAGCTCAGTGGTCTAAAGCACCTGCTTAGGCAAGCTTAGGCAACTGCAGGGACCTCGGTTCAATGCCTGGCACCACATGCTGCGCCAGCCCCACCGCCAGAGCAAGCTGAGCCGACCATAACACAAACAATTGAATAAAGTTTAAAAAAAAAATTCTTGGCCAGGGTGGGATTGGAAGCTATTTCACAGACAGCCAGATTATTGTTAGGAAGTTAGCATCATCTTGAATTTACTGTTTTATCCTGTTTAAAAGCTGTCAGACTGTTACTGGGTTGCTCCTCTGAAAGTGGCTCACTCAGTATAAACTTCACTGTGTTTTGGGTTGCTCGCCTTTCCTTCTGAGGTCCTTATCATCTCAAACAAAGAATTGAGCAAACTGAATAAAGAACAGTAGCAGAATTTTATTTGAAAAAGTAAAAGTGAAACATGAAAGAGAAACTGACTTTGCAAAGCAAGCAAACTTAAACCAAGTCAAAGAGGAAGGGGCAGTGTAGGAGTACACCCTGAAGGATACAGGGTGGGATATCATGAGGATATCATGAGGAAAGCCGTAATAGCAAGCTCTTCCTGGCATCTGTGTCCTTTTATGATGTCCAAATCTTGAGAAAACCTTTCAGAACTTCTGTATAAAGATCCTTAGAGGTATCTGGGGTCCTGTTCCTCAGTTTGATGTAAGGTCTAGGCCATCCTATTAAAAACCTGTTGGGTTCTGACAAGTCCATGTGCAGGGCTTTGGGAACCATTCCCATCTGTTCTGAGATCTTGTAATCAAAAGGTCACACCTACTCCCAGATAGCTTCACCAGACCTTAATCTCCTGTCTCTTTTGCCCCTGAGATGCAAATCCCCATAATTCTTCATGGGGTACTGAGGGAGTTGAGGTCTCTGTTTTCTGTAGCTTCTACTTACTGGGGTCACCAACTTATGTGCTCACCAACTACTTTGGAGTCCTGTGGTTAACTGGATGAGTGAGGAAAGGAAAACCTGTCAGGAAGCAGAGTTATGACCACTGAGCTACATGTTTGATGGTAGAAAGAAACTTCACTAGGCTAGATATGAGGAACAGGTCAGAGTTTCCTGTTTCCTATAGCAGCAGTGGAATTTTGCCCACTTAAGAGAAACCTGAAGTCTTCTAGAGGTTTATAGGAGTAGCATTCTCTTTTGGGGTCTTCTTATTCTTCAGACAGTTCAGATGGGACTAGCTGTATTCTAAAATGATGAACCCAATCTTTGCCACCTTTACTGTCGTGATTGTTATAAGGATCACTGAAAAGAAAAGGACCCTTCCCCTTTGGCTTTAATTGGTCAGAACAAATCCCTTCTCTTCACATTTTTATGAACACTTTCTCTTCAGGATGTGGTCCCCTGGCCAAGTGTTGGGAGATGTCTGTTTCTATACATTTGGATGGCCTGTGGTGTTTGTCCCAGATTAATGAGACACTGTAATAGTCTTGTGCTCTCTGGATCTACTAGCAAATCAAAAGATAGAAATAGCCTTCATATAACATCTCTAATGACTGAAATTTAGCCCAGTTTTGATCATGTTACATAACCTGATGAGCACTTTTGGCAGCAGTTGGAGCCAGGACTTGGATGTCTTCTGGTGAAGTTTTGCCAGAGCTTGCTGTGGTTGTGGTTGGCTCTTTTTCTCTTTCCAGAAGATGAAGGCTGCCAAATTGAATGGAGGTAGTACTTTATTCCTAAACCCTTTAACACCCATCAAGTTTTTTTGTAAAGGTCAAAGAAAGTCTGTTGTCACTGTGGAGGATTTTGGGCAGTATAAGTCTGGGAATGACTTCATTAAGAAGCACCTTGACTCACTCTTGCCTTTTCTGAACAAGGAGAAGGGACTTCACTCCAGTCTGGAAAGGTGTCAGTCAGAACCAACATTTGTTTAAATTTGCAACATGTTAGCATATGATTGAAGTCTTAATTGTCAGTCTTCCTCATGGTATGTCCCTGTCCTCTGTTCATGTTGTATTAAAGGAGGCAATGTGGGCTTCACCAGGCTAATGTAGACACAGAACATGTAAACTTTGTAGACCTGTCAGGCCTAGGCTTGTGAAAACTTGAGTGACCATTTTTAATGTAGCTTCTTGTCCCACCTGAAAGGAATCATAAAGTATTTGTAGCTTTCACTGTGTCCCATGAGAAAGGACCAATTTGTTTTCTAAATATCCCCCGAATCTTTTAAACCAAACTCAGGGTTAAACATTTGGCCTTCAAAGGGACAAGTAAGTAAACAAAGAATCTCTAACTGAGGTTTCCTTTGATTTCACTATGGCAGTAGACCCAAAGGAAAATTTTTCTGAGAAGAATATCAGAACAAATAAGTTGCTCCTGTATCAATCAGAAGTTGAACTGGGGCCCGGCGGGATGGCTCAGTGGTCTAAAGCGCCTGCTTGGAAAAGCTTGGGCAGCTTCAGGGACCGCGGTTCGATCCCCAGCACCACATGCTGCGCCAGCCCTGCCCTCGGGGTGGGCTGAGCCGGCCATGAAAATGAGTGAATAAACAAACAAAGGTTCTGAAACACGGAAAAATAAATAAATAAATAAATAAATAAATAAATAAATAAAGAAGTTGAACTGGCTCACCCATGACGTCTGTGATTACTCAGAGTTCCTTGGGAGAGAGGTTGCTATTTGTGGACAGAAAATTAAAAATTGAGGAAATGAGAGGGTTCTGGCTAGCTTAGCCCATTTGTAGGAAAGGAGACAGTCGGATGTCCAGTGACATGAGTCAGGCCCAGTTAGCTGTTTCGCATTTAGAGCAGGTTCCAGGCAGAGATTTGGGGCAATCTCATGCTCCAATCTCACAAGTTATAAGTGTCCAGTCCTCTTGCACTTTAAGCAGGAACCCTTTCCCTAGTTGTCTCCAGGTTTTCCCCTACATGTCCTGGGTGGCAATTATGACAGCTATAATTTAACCCCCCCCCAATTTTTTTTTTTTTTTTGGGTTCCTCCTCTGTTTGCTGGTTGTTGAACCACAGAAAAGTCCATGTCCACAGGTAGGCCGTAGGTGTCTGTGGAGTCATAAGAAGTTTTTGGAGTCTATGCCAAATGTCCGAGTCTGATTGACAGGTGGTCCCACTAGTGCTTCTCCCTCCCTGGAAGATGGATCTATATGAATATATTTATAAAAGGCTCAGCACACCTCTTTAGCTCCTGTGTATAAGCAGCTAGTATATCAGACATCATTTTTAGTCTCCTTCTAGTATTACAGTCCCAGTTTGCTTCTGTTGAAGGGGGAATAACCTTTCCAGGATAGTTAATGTCCCTTCTTAAAGCACCTATTCATTTGCATAGTTCCTAGCTACTTGTACATCTGTAATGAAAAAGAGGGCTGATTTTATAGGGTTGGTGACCAGTGCTGGGATTACAGGCATGCATCACCATGCGAGGTCTTGGTGGCCAGCTCAGTGTGTCCTGGGGTAGGGCCAGCATGACATGTGGTGCCAGAGATCTAACCCTAGTCCCTGTGCTTGCCTAAGCAGGCACTTAGTCCAATGAGCTATCTTGCCCTTGAGCCTTTCTTGTGATAGTATTGCAAAAGCCTGTATGAAAGATATTTCATTCCTTTATTTCATCTTTTATATTTTAGCAGAAATGCTGTAGCCAGGGAACAGTCTCATAATTTAGTACCATCCGACAATCATCTCTCACCACATGCTGAACTCAAACTGTTTTGCAATGGTAGATAAGCTGTTCCTTTAGGCTGTCAGGATCAAACCTCTCCCACTCATTAAAAATATGGCCTGGTGGCAGAGCTGGAAAAATCTGCCTTGTGGTGAGTCCAAAACTTTTCTCATTGGCATGGCTTGGGGTCTGTGGAGGCAAAGAGGCAGTGAAGTCTTGACTCTTACTAAGGCATGCATGCCATGCAGAAAAAGGTGAACCAAGGGTGCCCAAAGTGTCCCTTGGGGGATGCCACTACAGACTAGACAACATCTCTGTCCACTTAGTGCACCGCTGGCTTTATTTACAGAAGCACAAAAGAAAGCCCCCCAGGAGTACTTTTTTTGGGTCCATATTAGAACCCATTAACTGATTAGGGAGTAAGAACAAAGCCAGTTGGCCTGACCTACTCCTTTAGCTTACTGAACTCAGTGAAGGTGGTACTGCTCCGGACAGAGATTCTGTAGCCACTTAGTTGAACCTCCTAAGGATTTCTTTCTTTCTTTCTTTCTTTCTTTCTTTCTTTCTTTCTTTCTTTCTTTCTTTC
>PVJA010046698.1:0-14987 GCA_004027025.1 Myocastor coypus
CAGGTCTATAACTGTGTAAGCCAGTTTGTACTTTACTGAAACAGCTAATAAACTCACCTATTAATTTCAGTGTTCTAGTGTTTATTTTGCTTTTGTATTTCAGTACATGTACACTCTGATCACTGGTGGACCTTGAACCTTTCATTCCAGACATAGAGTTTGCAAAGGACTGCAGTAAGTGTTGGATGGAAGTTTGGGTGTTGAACTACGTACGAACATCCACTTTTACCGTGGTGTCCTGAGCCACCTTCTTCTTGCACAAAGGATGCCGGGACCACCACCCCCAGCCAACACTGCCTTCCTCCTCCTGAGGCAGTAGGAAAATGGCCCTGCAGGAGTAGCCCCAGGAACACACAGTGGCTTCACAGGGGCCTCCCTCTGCTGTGCTCCCTGTTTCTGCTCTGTCTAGCGAGGATCAAGGCCTCATGCCTCAGGGGGGGCTTCCTGATTTGTCTCCACCTAGCAGGTGAATGCTTTGGGTTTGGAGTCCCAGCAGAGAGTCTGAATTGCTGCTCTGTGAACAGCCACTGTCCCCGAGGCCTGCAACTTCCTCAGTCCACAGTCTTGTATCTTCCTTCCCCAAACTCACACGGGTTGTGTGGTGGAGGCCAAGTGCAGGTGGGAGGAGCTGTGTGAGCTGAGCAGGCATCCTCCCCGTGCAACCTTCCCACGCTGGAGGCTGCTGGAGGCCCAGCCGGGAAGAAGCCCATGCTACTTCAATCCAATCAGCAGCAGCACCTCTGTTTAAAGCTCACATTCTCAAGATCATCTCCTCCCAAGGGAAAATGAGGATCCTTGGTGGCAGGCTTGAGCTCCCAGTGTGGCAGAACCAGCACCTGCTGGGCCCGTGCCCGGGCCTCAGCCCAGGCCTGGCTGCCACCCTGTAGTTACCCGTCCACAGCCTATGCGTCCATGAGTGGAGAGCGGTGTTCTGTTGGGAATCTGGACACGCAGAGCAGGATGGGGACGAGTTTCCCTCATCTTTGCCCACACTCCAGGCTGAGGCCTGAGCTCCTCTCTGCAGCCAGCCCTGGCTCAGGCCTGCAGTACCAGCTCCTCACCCGTCAGGCCCAGGCTCCCCTCAAGCATCTGGCTGAGTCATAACAGCGTGAACAAGAGCTTAGAAAGAACTTGTCCTACCCTGCACAATTACCTGTGAGAGGCCTGGCTCTAGGAGGAACGAGGCAGGAACTAACTCCCTAACTGTGCCTGCCACCCCGGGACTCTGCCTGGGGTGCGTGTGTGATGGGGACCTGGGCCCGGCTGGGTGCCGTGCTGATTGATCCCTGACCAGGGAGACATACAGAAAAGCATGCATACTTTGTGCAAAGCACAGAACCAACATGCAGATCCATGTCAAAGTTAAACGTCATTAATTTATAAAAGCAACTTTCAATAACATTTTCAAGCAATACAGAGCCTCTGCCTAGGGGGCATGACACGTGAGGTTTCCCTTGGGAAAGTTGCCACTCAGCCATTACTAGTAGCAGGGACTCAAGCTGCGTGGCTCTCCAAAAGGGCAGAGTGTAACCCACCAGCTTCCTGCTAGTCCTGCGCTCTGCTGGTAAGAAAGGAGCTGAATGGGAACCGAGGACGGGACCCATGCCTGGAGCCCCTATGCACACAAGGCTTCTCCTGTGCCAGCTGCGTGTCACCCAGGCGCTGCGTGCTACCGTCCACGGCACAATCTCCATCAGACAACACCCTCAAGCCTGCATTCCACCCCCTGTCCGTGAGGTGCCAGGGGCTGGCCAAGAGCCTCACTGTAGACCCACGGTGCAGTGGGGTCTGGGCTACTACTACGAGGTGTGCTAGGAACGGTAGAGCAGCCCTGGGGAACTCCAGTCAGGCCTGCCTGGGCCAGATGGCTGCTGCTGGAACCTCTTGTGCCGTATCTGTCAGTGGGGCTCCTGCTGTCAAAGGTCTTGGACGTCATCCCAGGGACACCATTCCTTCCACCCTCAACTCCACCCCTCACTGCTGGCAGTGGCACCTGTGCTTCCAGTAGGAGCCATCTCCGAGGAACATGAGGGCTGGATGCAGGAGCTCACACCCATGCTCACCCGGCAGCTCAGGTACAAAGGCAGTAGTTGCCACATCTGCACAGGTGTTGGTCCTCAAGTCAGAAGGGCCCAGTGACACTGAGTTTTCAAGACAGCACCCGGATGAGTGGTACGGGCAGCAGAGGCAGAGCTGAGGAAAGGGGACAGAGCACAAGGCCACAGGTGCTCAGGTCACATGCAGGCCTGTGAAGCCGTGAGGACCTGGCGTTGCCACCCTCTCACCCGCAGCGTCCCAGTCCGTGCACAAGGAAGGGTGCGCCCAGTCAGGACAACCCTGCCCAGGCCTGGCAGCTCCCTCCACATGGGCACCAGGGCAGGCAGCCAGGCAGCTCTCCCTGCACTCAGGCCCCACCCTCCTTTCAGCACCATGTGTGCATAAAATGTTCTCACCAATGCCCGGCTCTGTCAGATGCTGACAAGAACTGGGATGCCGTGCTGTTTCTGAAAATGGCCCCTGGCTCCAGGGAGTACAGGTGGGACAATGGGTGTGTGTCCAAGTGGGAGCCCATCTGTGGCAAAGTCACAGGCAGGCGCTTTGCGGGCAGCTTGGGTGTCCCTCCGTGGCTCCTGCATGGGTCACACCCTCACACCGCCCCACCCCAGCTTCCTCAGATCTATCCAGGGCAATCTGGTCCTTTGGTATTTTTTTTTATCTGAGGAGACTCAGAGTCTCAGGTCTGGGACTGTGAGGTGCCAATTCAGCAGTCCCTGCCCCTTCAGCTGAAGCCTGCTCCTGGGGACAGGAAGGCCTGTGGAGGGTGGGGGCAGAGAAAGCCCTCTGGCAGTGGGGCCAGGAGGCTTCTTTGCAAAGGGCCATTGTCCTGGCGGACACAGGAAGAGGGCCCAGGGGCTACCATTCTACCCCTGATGTCACCCCACCTGTCAGTCCTTCCCCTCAAACCCAAGGACCTAAATGTCATCATCTCGCCAACTCTGCAAGAAAGGCGTCATTGCCCGGCAGTTGCAGGGGAGGCGTGCCGCAGCCAAGGGCGGAGCACGGCCGTGCCGTCCAGTGAGAAGCTGTGCTCAGGGACTTCGTGCACGTACTGTTTGCTATCCTTTAGTACATGAATACTTTTTTGGATGACTGACTTGAATGCCACAGACAGCTGATACTACTTTTTTGATCCAGTTGTCCAGTTTGTCTTCTCACTAGAAAGATGAGGTCATTAACACTGAGAGGTATTAATGAGAGCTGTTAATTATTGCCATTGTCTTCTTGCTTTTTGTCTTCTTGAGACAGGGTCTCGCTATGCAGCTCAGGCTGGCCTTGAGCTCACTTTTGTAGCCCAGGCTGTTCTCGAACTCACATTGATCCCCCTGCCTCAGCCTCTCAAGTGCTGGGATTACAGGTGTGCGCCACCACGCCCAGATGTTTTCCCTTTTCCTGCCACTTTTTATTAGTGTTGTGTACCCACTGACCTGCTTGGTGTTTTCATTCCATGTGGGTTTTTGGCTTTGTTGGCTTTCCTGTTTCTGTCTAGGATTTTCTTTCTTTTTTCTTTTTTTTGTGTGTGGTACTGGGATTGAACTCAGGACCTTGTGCTTTGTCAGGCAGGTGCTTATGCTCCTGATCCCTGGCCCCTTGTCTAGGGTATTCATTTTTTTTTTTTTTTTTTGTCTTTTTGAGACATGGTCTTGCTATGCAGTTCAGGCTGGCCTTGAATTCACTTTGCTGGTCTTGAACTCACATTGATCGTCCTGCCTCAGCCTCCCAAATGCTGGGATTACAGGTGTGCACCAACATGCCTAGCTAGCAAAGTGTTTTTTATTTTTTTGGCAGGATCAGGGTTCAAATTCATGACCTTGCACTTGCCAGACAGGTACTTGTGTCACATAGCTATCTCCCCAGCCCAAAGATCAACAATTCATATTTTCTTTCCTTTTTTTTTTTTTTTTAATTATGGTCAGCTCAGCCTGCCCTGAGGGTGGGGTGGCGCAGCATGTGGATTGAACCATGGTTCCTGCAGTTGCCTACGCTTGCCTAAGCTGGTGCTCTAGATTGCTGAGCCATCTCGTCGGCCCTAGAATATTCTCAAGCATTTTTGGTGTGTTGGTTTAGTATTCACAAGTCTCTTGGGTTGTTCTTTTTCATGAAATCTCCCTATTTTCCCATTATGAAGGCAAGTCGTGTTTGGTGTTTTATGGTTTATGTCCAAATGCCTTGCCAGAGCCGCATGCAGTCATGGGGCGGATTTCTAGGGCTTTTGCTGGATCTGGGGTCCAAAGTTGGGACGATAGGTGTGCGTGCTACACTGTCCCGGGTGGGGCAGCCCACCTACAGTGGAGGGAGGGAAAGAGGCCTGTCCTTGCTGCGCCTCCGTCACTCTCCTTGCTTTTGCTGTTTCCTGCCATGAAGAGCTGCCCTTTCCAGGTGCCACCCCGCCTTGGAGCCAGCGAGTAGGGACCGCAACCTTGACAAACCGCTGCGACGGAAACCTCCCCTTTCTTAATCTGGGCAGTTCAGCCGGGCATGGTGGCGCACACTTATAATCCCAGCACTCGGGAGGCTGAGGCAGGAGGATCAGTGTGAGTTCCAGACCAGCCTGGGCTACAAAAGTCAGCTCAAGGCCAGCCTGAACTGCATAACAAGACCCTGTCTCAAAAAGACAAAAGTAAATAAATAAATAAATAAATAAATAAAAAGATAAAATAAAACCAGTTTTTCTCTGCAGCAGCTTTAGGGGCTGGTGTTCAGATAGTCTACCAGCTGTGCTTTTCTGCACTGGGGACTGAACTCAGAGCCTTGTGCTTGCCAGGTAGGTGCACAGGTTGCTATTTCTCCGGCTCCTGATATTTTTCTTGTTATCTCTGTTCTTTCTTCTTCTCTGAATTCTTTACCATAACTTACTATTTTGCCCTCAGGTTTAGACACTGTCTTCACATTGACCACTTCTGCCATTCATGAATTCCATAAAGCCTTTATTTCTGGTATTCCTGTTTGATGCCTTTTCACGGAGCCTGTATCTTTGATGAATTCGTCGTTCATACTTTGAGCCGTTTTGGTTAGCTCTTTGAGTTTCTTCTTGCCCCAGGTCACTCCGCAAGCTTGCGGGTCATATCTTCTTTGACCTTGTCAAGTTTTCCATTTTTTTCAAGTTCTTTTTTTACAGAGCTCTACTACCTGGCATTGCTTTCCTCTCCTTCTGTGCCTGCTCTGTCTGCCTTAGGAGAACTTGAGGGCATCTGTTATCGTGCTTCACCATGATCCTGTGCGACGCCGTTTTTTTTTTTTTTTTTGTCTTTTTGAGACAGGGTCTCACTATGCAG
This sequence comes from Myocastor coypus, assembly GCA_004027025.1. Taxonomy (NCBI): domain Eukaryota; kingdom Metazoa; phylum Chordata; class Mammalia; order Rodentia; family Myocastoridae; genus Myocastor; species Myocastor coypus. The sequence goes on from PVJA010046698.1 coordinate 5,334, forward strand.
TTCAGGCTGGCCTTGAACTCAGTTTTGTAGCCCAGGCCGCTCTCGAACTCGCACCGATCCTCCTGCCTCAGCCTCCCAAGTGCTGGGATTACAGGCGTGAGCCACCACGCCCGGCTGATGCCGTTTTTTTTTTTACTTCAGGAATTCAACATTTTAAAATTAATTTTAATTTTTTTATTTTGGAAAAAAAGGATTGGGAGCTAGTTGGATGAGGAGAGTTTATAGTTTTTACGAACATTTTTTGGTAAGGTACTGCCTCTCTGGGATGTGTTCTCTGTTTTATGTGTCCAGGAACAGTATTTGCCCCAAGCGACTTGGACTCTCTCTGTGCTCTGACAGAGAAATTATTTCTGGTTATAACAACATCAAGAGATCTGATCACACATCACTATCTAAAAACTACCTTGCATTTATGTTTCATCTTTCATCAATATTCTATGCAAATTTTTATTTCACTTATTTTTGCAGTCGTTTTGTGACGCAGAAGTGCAGGGAAGAGACCAAAGGGCAGCTGAGAGAAGAGTGTAAGTCGTCGGTCGGCAAAGGGGGGGGGCACAAGGTTGGGACAGCAGTGACAGGCGATCCAAGGTCAGATTCTGGCGGAGTACTTCCATTTGGATTGAAAAGTTACCGCTGGAAGGTTTAAAGGGTATTTGCAGGGACAAGGAGGAGTTGCAGGAGGAGGAAAGCAGACTTCATTGATGAAGGCTATGTGGTTGTCAGTACCTGTGGACCAGTCTGTGCACCTGTAATGTGGAAAAGTGCTATGGGACACCAGGGGGCCAGGTGGAAGAGCCAAAGGGATGGGGTACAGGGGACTGAGAGCCGAAACAAGAGGAAGCAGGAGCGACAGGGAGAGCAGAATACGGCAAGTTAGTAGGTTAAGAAGAGCTTGTCTACTAGGGAAAAGAACCAGGAAAGAAGACAATAGCATTGCTACAGGAGCTTGAGGTGCAGGAGCTATGCAGGGAGGCAGGAATGAACATACATGAATGAAGAAATTCAGTGTAAGTTTAAGAAAAATAAAAACAACACAAAAGAAAAAAAAATACAATACTAGAAGACGCCCAGGAGGAGCTCAGTTAAACATCCTAGCAGCAGGACACACGCAGGACTCCCCCATCAGCCCGCGTTCGCACCATTCCCGGCCTTGCACCTACTGCACGGTCATAGGAGCCATGACACCATTGCCTTTGACTTGGCCTACTGCAAAACCGAAGCTAAGCCGCAGGCCTTCATCTGATGGCTCACAGGGGAGTAGCTGCAGTCTGACTCTGACCCATCCTGGGGTCAGGCCCTCTTGCTGTCCCCTCACAGCATGAAGACGGATGGGCAGGCTGGCAAGCCCCTGCGGATACACACTCCTCGGCTGCTCACTGGTCTGGGCCCTGGGCTGGGGCTGTCATCTTAGTCCTTACTCAAGGTCTCAAGAGTCTTCCCATCATGAAACAGTCAGCTGGGGTCTTGGACGCCAAGGGTTTGCGTGAGCTCTGAACCCTCACTGACTCTTGAGTTCCCCTGGACAATGCTGAGACATAGCGAAGGTGTTCAGTGGCAGTAGGGTGGTGTGGCTGGGGGAAGGAGGTACCTTACTGCAGGTGATGCCTTGAGCAGTAAAATCCAAATATAACAGCACTGTGTTTCCAGACCTGTGGTCTTGTGAGAACTGCATTTATGGCTCTCTAGAAACCAGCAAGAAAAACTACGGCACCTATACCTACTTGTCTATGCCCAAAGAGAGATCTAAGTGTTCCTTCATAACCTGAGAGCTATTTGCTCATTTTCTTAAATCATTTTGCTCAAGTCTAAAAAGATGCCAATTTCCTTACTTTCCTCTGTCCTTTCAAAATCACTTATCAATTTCATATAGACTAAGTGATTGGTTGGCATAAGTTGCTTCAAGATTATATAAGATGGGGAGTAGCAAGGGAAAGAACGGATGAAAGAAGACTGGGTGTGAGTAGATGGATGCTGAGGTGGTGAGCGCAGGCAGCCAGGATGTGTGCCTGGACACGAGGACACCACTATCACTGCTGCCACAGCAGAAAGGTCCTAGGATTACCTCAGGCACACCTGAAAACTCTAGGATAAATACACCGTGCCTTCCACTATCGTGGATGGGTACATCAAGGCTTCCAGATTCACCTCTTTCCCCTGCTGTCCTGTGCCACTAGGCCTCAGTCAAACACTGTCAGCTCCCAGGCACTTTCGGCTTGTGTCACCCATGTGAAGTCAGAGAGGACACAGCTAACGCCACGTTCAGTATGACTGGACCACCTAAAGAGGCTGCAAACAAAGTGCCTGAGGACCAGATTGTCTCTACTGGTCAAGTTCCTAGTGGACAGAGATGAGCAGAGATTGAATATGAACAGATACGAGGCAAGGCTCAAGGCAGCCATCATCCAGCTTTTGATTGTGAGACAGGGTCTTGCTAAGTCAGGCTGCCCTTAACTCACAATGTAGCACAGGAACTTGAAGCAATCCTCTTGCCTCAGCCTGCTGCAGGCTGGAAGGTTACCATGCCCAACTTTGATCCTGTTTCAAAATACAGCTCATTGGGGGTCTTCTTCAGAGAGAGTTTCACTATAGTTTAGGCTAGCCTTGAACTCACACTGTAGAATAGACTGGCTTGAATTCATAGCTATCTTCCTGCCTCAGCCTTCCAAGTGCTAGGGTTACAAGTGTGTACTACCACAACTGGCTTGACATTGTTTTTTATTTTTATTTTATTTTTTTCTTGTTTCAGAACTTTTATTTATTTATTTCTATGGCCGGCTCAGCCTGCCCTCAGGGCAGGGCTGGCGCAGCATGTGGTGCCAGGGATCGAACCGCGGTCCCTGCAGCCACCCAAGCTTTCCTAAGCAGGCGCTTTAGACAACTGAGCCATCCTGTCGGGCCTGAAAAACTCATCTCCTTGTGCTGCACAGCAGCACTACTGTACCCGTCAGTAACTCAACCTCACAGCCGCCAGTGCTTGCGAACTGTTTTCTGAAACAGAAAAGTTCATGTGGCAAAGCCTTGTGTGTAGACTGTGGGTAGGGCGCATCTTTCACTTGCCAGGACCATACCCAGCCACAGTGCGACAGCAGGTTTTCTGTTAACAGAAGCCTTGGAATTTGGGTTGCAACTGTTTTGCAGTGCTTGTGTAGGTCACACTTAGAAACTAGCCCAAATGCCTTGACCATACTCCAGACCAAGTGGCCCCTCAGTGCCACGAGCGTAAAAACTAAGGCCTTGCCAGCGTCTCTTCAGACTGTCCAGAAGCCCTGATTTCAACTCCCCAACCCCAACTGCTCTGTGGCATTAAGCTGTCCAGTTAGTCACTTCCTTCTCATTGTCATGCCTGGGACCCAAAAGGTAACAGGGAGCCTTGCCACTGAGAACGTGCACCTAGGACCAACGTAAGCCGAATGAGGCGAGCCGGCACAACTCTGATGCGAGCAGCAGGTCCTACAGTTCCTCTCAGGAAGTGGGGACCACCACACACAAGGGCTAACGTGGAAAGGCAGGTGCCAAGGTGACGGATGTCGTATTATGAATTTGTGGACAATCAGACTGATGGACCTCAGGCCACTGAGGAATGTTTAGCTGAAGGTTAAACAACAGGTCTGTGCTAAGCAGTCGCAACTCTACTTTCCCTCTGTGGGTGGGGGGGTGAATCAGGATGCTGCCTGAATGGGGGTCTTGTAAGGTTTTTGTTTTGAGATCATCTCGCTGTGTAGTTGAGGCTGGCCTTAAACTCGTGGTGTTCCTCCTGCCTCACTCTGAGTGCTGGGATTACAGCTGTACAGCTTACTGATGTCCTTTGGCAGTGATGGAAAAGCTTCCACTAGCAGCCTGCTGCATCACATGTGCTGCGGGTTTGCTGTCACTGTCCTATGTAAAGTATTGAGCATACAGCCAGGCGTGGTGGCGCATGCCTGTAATCCCAGCACTTGGGAGGCTGAGGCAGGACGGTTGGTGTGAGTTTGACACCAGCCTGGGCTACCAAGGTGAGCTCAAGGCCAGCCTGAACTGCATAGTGAGACCCTCTCAAAGACCAAAAAAAAACATTATCAGGCAGCCAACGCAGCAGGCAGATTGGGAAGACGAAAGGTTCATTTCTCATGGCTGAAGCTGGCCAGTGACAAGAGCACATGACCTCAGGCAGCTAGGTACTGAAGACTAAACCCAAGGGTTTGGGGTGGGATTGAACGCAGACAGAGTGGGACTGCCCACAAGATGACAGCATCAAGGGTGATCTGTAGCCTGATTGAAGATTGCGGCCCAGCAACAATGGGGAAGACTCAAAATACTGGACCTAAAAAGGGTGACATGAGTAAGTGGTCTAAATCTGGCTATGTGTTTGTGTAAGAGAACTGACCGGAGCAGTAAGTGGTGCGAGCAAGGCTCCACCAGTCATGCAGCATACAGATGCTGTTACAAGAGTCCAATCAGAAGGCTCTAGGGAGCCTCCCTGGGTGGCTCAGATGGGGAAGAGCTGGGCACAGCTAGGGACTGATTAGTAGACCTCAACAGTGTGAATCCCTTTGGGTCACGAGAGGTAAGGAAATGGCTTGGAACTGGCAGTGGGCTCGAGGCGTAACCACAGGTGACAAAGCATAGAACAAGTGCCCACTTCTGTTGGGGTAGCTCAGTGGTCACAGCTCAAGCAGTCAGTCTCAGGTGCTTCCTGAGTATAGTTTGCTAAGCCTCTCCATGAATGACAGTAAAAACCAAACTAAGTTTTTGATATGTCTAAACTACAATCCATCAAAGCAAAGAATTTGGAAAGATGACCATTATTTGTACTCAAAGAATTTGGAAAGTTGTATCAAAGAATTTGGAAAGATGACCATTATTTGTACTCGTTAGAAGACAGGGATGACAAGGCACTGCTTCCTGATGACCCTCATGAACATGCATAACGTGAGTCACTTAGGAAGACATCACAGAAAGCACAGCCAAACAGCCCTGGGCCCTTCCAAGCACTAAAACTCAAGCCAGAGGAATTACTGTCAGGGAGACTCCAGAGGCTTGGCAACTCCCTCAAATGGCCAGTTCTAAGCCAGGGTCCTACAGCAGAGAAGGTAGCAATGTGTGAAGAGTGCTATGGTGTGTAGAACTCTATATCCAAATACTTAGGGAATGACACGAAACAAGTCACTCATCCTCAGAGGCTTCAGGGGGCAAATGTCTCAAAGTAAAAATTTTATTTAAGTAAAGTTCTGTTTTATAATAAAACTTGTTCACGAAGAAGTGAGCTTTTCCACAAGGTCTGCCAAATTGACGCATTTTCAGCTCTAGCTTGTCCTCATTAATTTGAAAATAAAACGCTTACATGAGACCGCATCTGTGCTGAGCGGAGGGCGGGCACTTCAGAGCACTTGCTGGCTTCTCCAGTCACTGTGGGACAGGCTCTGCGGGCCACACTCATCTCAGCAGCTGCTGGCACATCACTGGCTGAGGGACTGCTGAAGAGCTTCATACATTTTTTGATCCTGGAGGGGAGGGGAAAAAGGCAGAACAGAGCTAAGCAGAGGAGGGTATATACAAAATGGTATGTTCGCAGGTTCACATGCTTTAATCCTAAGTCCTAGATATAAAAGTGGGGTTGTATTTGTAGATACAGACCTTTCAGGAGGTGATTAAGGTAAGTCAGACGGTTGGGCGCCACCCTGAGTATTTGGACTCCCAGTGAGAAAAGGTAGTTAAGATCCAGACACACACAGGGGGAAGAAGACATAAGCAGTTCCCTGTGTGAGTAGGGATACCTCAGAAAAACCAGTTGCTATCTTGCTCCAGGCATTGTGTCCCCAGACTCATAAGGAAATAAAGTTCCTACTGATTAAGTCCACAGTCTATAGAGCTTTGGTCTGGTTTCCCTGGAAGAGGGATCTAATAGGTGGAGGCTTCCGCTAGCTTTTGGAAGAGCTGTGCCTCAAGAAAACAATGAGTGAAGCTGTGGGAATTGTAAGCCCAGAGTGCAGGGGAGACCCTAGGAAGCTGGAGAAGCTAGCAACATGGAAAGTCTACTGAAGAGGGCCGCAGGCAGGAAGGGGAGGCACCAGCAAGAAAGGCTTCTGTGGCTATGTCAGGAGGCCCTGTGGTGGTAGGACTGCTCAAGCCCCACATCATAAAACTTGCCCTGGTGGTGCCCATGGTGGGGGGAGATAGCTCAGTAGAATATAAGCGCCTGCTTGGTAAGCACAAGGTCCTGAGTTCAATCCTTGGTACTGCAAAAAATAAAAATAAATAAAAGTAGTACACAGGGCTGGTCAGATAGCTCAGTGGACTAAAGTGCCTGCTTACGCAGAGCACAGTGACCATGGTTCAATCTTCACCATGCCATGTGCTGGCCCACCTGCAGAGCGCACTGAGATGGTGATTGAGACTGAGTGTGGTGGCTCGTGCCTGTAATCCGAGCACTTGAGAGGCTGAGAAAAGGAGAATCACTACAAGTCCAATCTACACAGTGAGACCCTGTAGACCCTGTCCTAAAGTCATTAAAAAAGTAGAAAATTGTGGAATGAGAATGTATCCTATTCCAATTTTTAACTTCTACAAGAAGTCACCAGGAATTTGCCTCAAGTTTCAGAGGAGATTGTAGGCCTAAACTCTTCAGCAATGCTGAAACTTGTAACATTGTGGTAATTTTTTATTATTTATTTATTTATTTATTTAGGAACCTTTGTTTGTTTATTCACTCATTTTTATGACCCGCTCAGCCCGCCCCGAGGGCAGGGCTGGCGCAGCATGTGGTGCCGGGGATCGAACCGCGGTCCCTGAAGCCGCCCAAGCTTTCCCAAACAGGCGCTTTAGACCACTGAGCCATCCCACCGGGCCCCACATTTTGGTAATTCTTAAAGGTAGATGCATATAGGTCTTCTGTTACAGTTTACATGGAGACGTCCCCCAGATCCTCATGGGTTCACAAGTGAGGCTTCTGGAGGAGGACAGGGCCATGAAGGAACTAGAGTTCACTTGCTGTGAGGAGGCAGGACCAGGCTAGGGGAGGCAGGTCACGGAGGGTTCAGCTTGGAAGAGTGATCTCCCTTCCCAGCTCTTTAGCTGTTTCCTGGCCACCGTGCAAGAGCAGCTTTCCGTCCACTGACGCCAGGGTGTCCATGTTGGAGCTTCCCACACATAGATTAATACTTCTAAAACATGAGCCAACAGCAGTCTAAGCTCCTGACTGGAAAGCGCAAGGACCAGAGCTGAGGTCACACATTCCAAGTTAGCACTTAACACAAAATTTCTTAACAAAAATCTAGAAATACAAACCTCTATCATAAGAACCAACTTTTTAAGGTTTCTTTTTGGAGGTCTCCATGGAAGTGGGATTTAAAAAGGTGCCACCACAACTAGGAGAAGGAGATGTTTGGTTAAGGAAAGATGGGGAGGAATGGGGCTTGTGAAACCCTGCTTCAACATTCCTCTAAAAAAAGCAAATGGTGATGAAAAAGATACACTTATAACCAATAAACACAAAATATGTCCCATACACTTCAGTCACCTGGAAATGCAGATTTAAACTACTGATACATTAAATACTATTCTACATCCAGCAAAATGTTAGACACAATATATACACAAATGTGGACAAAATACAGCAACTGGAGTTCTCCTAAGACACAAATGGACCTGCCCACGGGAAGCCTGCTGTATGTAGGATTCCCATGGAGCGAAACACACACATACTATAGCCCAGCTATTACTCATCTTGGTATTTACTTGGGAGAATTGAAGACATATGCTTATATAATATGTGCCTGTGTGTGTGTGTATATATATACATACATATGTACATAAAATTTCCATATAGTTTAATCATAAAAGCCTGGAAACAATCCGAGTGTCCACCACTGGTGAAAGCATAAGAAAGCCACAGTGTACATATACAATGGCACAATGCTTGACAAAAGAACTCCTAAAAACAAGGTACACATGTGAATCTCAAGGACGCTGAGCCAAAGAAGCCAATGAAAATATAGCCTCGCATTCCATGTACCAAACACTCTACAGCAGGCTAAATTAAGTTCAATCAGGGAAATCAGGTCAGTGGGCTCTGGGAAGAAGCCTACCCTAGTGACACAATTTCCATAGTGGGGCAATCATACTGCACTTTTACTGTACTGCTGATGACCCTGGCCACAGCTCAAGGAGGGATGGGAGCTATGCCAGAAACTTGAAACTCAAGTGGTGTAAGAAGTAACTCCAATGAAAAGCAAAGTACTATTTCTCTGGGAGGGAGGTCACTTTAGTCCCAGCCCCTTTTTGATCAGATGACAAAGGCAACAATTTTAACTCTAAGACTCTCTGATTTTAATTTGTTCAAAGATTTTCAGTAAAAAAAAAAAAAAAAAAAAAAAACCTTTTGTGCTATGCTGAAATGCCTGACAGGTATAGGCAGACCGCTGTTCCTCCCGTGGAAGGGGAGGTGCACTCTGACCACCACAGTGGACAGGCCACGTGCCCATGGACAGCTCACCATTGAGTCCCTGGCTACTTATTTTATTGGGTTAGCAACATGATTAATTCTACGTCAATTCTCAGAACATATGGACCTGAGTGCTGAGAATAGTGCGCGTCCTAAGCAAATAGTGCTAGACTCTGGCGGAGAGTTTCCAATCCATGAAAAATGCTGTACCTGTGTAATAAATGGCTCATGATTTAAGGGAAGTTTTACTATAGCATCAGTGAACAGGTTCTCATGGCTGAAGCATTTCCAGAAAGAGCACAATTCCCAGTGATGAAACTTAGCACAATAATATCAGATTCAGGCATTTTTCAGGGCTGGGTATTTGCCTGTCTTGAGGAGTGCCACAAATAACCTGACTGTATTTAACAGCAACTAATTTAGACTTGCCACAAACAGAACACCTGAGCACAGTAAGAAAAACAGGTAAGGGAAGAGCCTTTTTATTAAGACAGCGCTGAAGACGAAGAAGAAAGCCTCTGCCCCTCCCAAAGCTGAAGCCAAAGCCAAAGCTTTAAAGGTCAAGAAGGCTGTGCTGCTGGGTATGGAGGCCCACGCCTCTAATTTCAGCACATGGGAGGCTGAGGCAGGACGATCGGTGCGAGTTTGAGAGACTGTCTCAAAAAGACCAAAAACAGCTGTGCTGAAAGGCATCTACAGGCACAAAAAGATACAAACGTCACCCACCTTCCACTGTCCCAAGGCATTGTACTCCAGAGGCAGCCCAAATACCTTCAGAACAGCACCTCCAGGAAAAACAAGCATGACCACTATGCCATCATCAAGCTCTCTCTGACCAGAGTCAGTCATGAAAAGGACGGAGACAACAACACACTCGTGTTCACTGTGGGTATCAGAGCCAGTAAGCACCAACTCAAACAAGCTGTAAAGAAGCTCTATGACACTGATGTTGCCACCTGGAGAGAAGGCGTATGTTCCACTAGCTCCCGACCAGGATGCATTGGAAGTTGCCAACAAAATTAGGATCACCTAAACGGAGTCCAGCTGGCTAATTCTAAATACATACTACCCCCCTGAAAACAGGTAAAACATTGCACTTTGGGAAAGAAGTCAGACTGTTCAACCTTTTCCTACCTTATCATGAAAATATTTTTATTCTTCTGAAATGTAAGTATAAAATTTATAGCTTAGTTTTAGGTATGCTTAAGCTCTAAAAAATTGAAAAAAAAAAAAAA
>PVJA010046699.1:0-14983 GCA_004027025.1 Myocastor coypus
AAAAAAAAAAAAAAACTCAGCGAGTAGCATAACCATAGAAACCATCCAAAGAGAACTCAGCTACAGGAGAGACTGAAAAGAAATGGTCACAAATGGAAGACAACACCAAATGGCTTAATACATGTATAACTGGAGTGCCACAGGTAAAAGGCATTAGAAACAGTTAAAGAAGGTGGTGGAAAATTTTTAAAAGTTGATGAAAAATATAGACATATAGAACCAAGATTCTCAGTGAACCCCAGGAAACTACATTAAGCCATAAGAGGATCAAACTGCTTAAAATCTAACGATAAGGGAAAAGTATCTAAAAGACAGGAAAAAAAATTATGTATTTTTAAAAAATACTTAAGATATGTTTAAAGCAGTGATTTTTTTTTTCAGTACCAGGGATTGAACTCAGAACCTTGTTCTTGCCAGGCAAGCATTTATTCAACTGAGCTATCTCCCCAGCCTCTTTGTGTGTGTGTGTGTGTATTTTTAGGAAAGGGTCTACAGGGTGTTCAGGGTCTCACTGCTAGATCAGACTTTTAGTGATCCACCTATTCATAGTCTCCCAAGAGCTGGGATTGCAGGTACACAACACCATGCCCAGTCTCAGTTGCCATCTCAGCACCCCCTGGGGTAGACAGGTAGGGCAGGCCTGGGGATCAAACCCTCAGCCCTTGCAACTGCTTGCAGGTGCTTTAATCTGCTGAGCTATCTGACTGGGCTTTAAAGTAGTTTTTAAAAAAAAAAAATAGGGGCCTGTGAGATAGCTCAACAGACTAAAGTGTTTTCTTAGGCAAGCTTAGGTAAGCACAGGGACTGCAGTTTGATGCCCAGCAGCACATGCCAAGCCAGCCCCACCACCCCCCAGGGTGGTCTGAGAAGGCCAGAGTCCACGTATGGTGGACTGTAATCCCAGTACTGGGGAGGCTGAAAATAGGATCATCACAGGCCCTAGCTGCATAGTGAGATCCTGCAGCAATCAAATACACTAATAATGATAATAATAATAATAATAACGTAGTTCTGAATCTGATGGGGTGGCATGCACTTGTAATCCAAGTATTTGGGAGGCTGAGTCAAAAGGATCTACATAGAAAGTTTAAGGCCAGCCTGGACTACATAATGAGACCTGGCCTCAAAAAAAAAAAAAAAAGTTCTTGTTCTACATGGAAAATCATAGACTTCACAAAACGCAAAATAAGAGCTAAGTGTTGAGGAATGACTGGATTTCTAGGAAGAGAAGTTTTCACACCATGCTGGGAGAATCCAAGACATGAGTAAAACTCTTGATTTCCTCTATCTATAACCATCATCAGAGCACTTAACCTTACTGAACCTGGGTTTTATATCAGTGAAGAGGTGGTAAAAGTACTTATAGCAAAAAATAAATAAATAGGTAAGTAAGTAAGTAAGTAAATAAATAAATAAATAAACAAACCTGCGACATGAAACCACCATGAAGATCCTAGGACATCATGACTTCAAGCCTGTGCTGCTAGTCTAGCACGCTGAATCCTCAGTACATAGGAGCTACTCTTGTTTCTTTGCCTTAAAGCTCCCCAGGGAAATGGGTATTATCTGGCCCATGAGGTAAGTCTGTTTTTCCTCAACTGAAAGAGCTGCTAGGAGGGTGTTATGGTTTATGTCTAGTTGTCCCCCCAAAGCCCCATGCAGTCATGGAGCAGGGACTTCTATAGATTGAGACTTGACTCATGAGTCACTGGGGTTATGTGATTTAGTACTGATCTAGAGTTTGAGACTTGATCCATGATCCCTGGGATTATGTATTTTAAGTACTTCTGGGATTACAGGTGTAGCCTAAGGTAGATAGGCTGAGGCAGAGAGCCTCAATGTAATATATAGAGAGACAGAGACAGACTGAAGCTGTTGTTCTCTGCTCCCCTGTTTGGTTGGTTGCCTCTGTCATGATTATTGCTGTTCTGCCGCCATGAAACTGGATGCTCTCTGCCCTGTTCCTCTCACCCTTGGGCCAGTCAAATATAGACTGAAACCTCCAATAACTGTGAGCTAATAAGCTTTTCCTTCCTTCAATATGAGTGTCGGTTATTTGTGCCAGCAACAAGAGAAAAGTAACTAAGACAGAGGGTTCACACACAGAACTCGTTACTTTTGGTTCGAAAGCTCCATTGATTTAAGACATCACAGAGGCAGATGAACCCCATAATGCAACAGTTCTTATCTAGAAGGATTCCACTCCCCAAGGGTCATGTTTGGGATGTTTGGGGCTACCACAACTTGACAGGGTCTTGTGGTTGGAGGCTCCTACTGGCTTCTGCAGTAACATATAGCATACGAGATAATTTCATAGTGAAGAATTACAGGCCCAAAACATTAATACCTCTAATGTTGAGAAACTATAGCCACCTGTCAATTCTCTACCTTACTAGACATTGACCATGAGTGAGTCCTTTAAACTATCTAAGCCACAGGCCAGCCAGATAGCTTAGTGCCTCCTTAGGCAGACACAGGTACAAGAGTTTGATCCCTGGTGTGCCATGCCAGCCCTGCCCCTGGAGACAGGGATTAAGACTGGGTATGGTGGCGCATACCTGTAATCCCAGCGCTTGGGAGGCTGAAAACAGGAGGATCACTATGAATCCAATCTACTTAGTGAGACCCTGTAACAAATACATAATTTTTTTAAAAAACATAGTAGCATTCTCACAAAACCTACCAGGTGTCAGTCACTGATGACAAGCTGTTAGTAATGTCCAATCTTTCTATGCACTAAAAGCAATTCTCTTGCAGATGACACCCTGTGAAGTCACTATAAACCTTGGTTTATGGATGCCCATTTGCTTTTTAAGAGTCCCATCTTCTCTCAACTAACTGCATTTAAGTAGCACATATATAGTGTAAGAATAACTGCTCAAGATAGGCTTTCGGTTACCTTTGCCTAGAACCAGTACAGGGCCCCCAAAAATGAGATTCTAGGATAATTCTGTTTCAGGCAAATAAGCCACAAACAGAAGGAAGAAATTCTGACACCATCTCCCTGCCCCCCCCCCCATTATTTTCGTCGACACAAAAGAAACAAGAAGGGGAACAAAGAACAAGGATAAAGGGAAGAAAGCTGTTTGGGGCGAAGCCAAATAAACTTAAATGGTTTAAGAAATAAATTGGTGGAGTAATTCGAATCATGAGCAGGTGCTATGAACGTAATTTAGTAAATGCTCAGGAACCTGCCAGGAAGAGAAAAATGTGTTGCTTTGGAGATCATTTCCCAGCAGCTTCATAAAAGAAAACTGATTACAGGAATTTAATAAGTAAAACAGAGCCAGAAATATTGTAATCAAATGAGTTTTTAATTACATTTCAAGCAGAAAAAAAAATTCCAATTTGTGCTCCAAGGATTAAAAAAAAAATAAGTTCTAGAGAAACGCTTTTGTAGCAGGAAAATAACGTAAACACTAATTTCCATAGAAATTATAGTAGTCAGTTTAATTAAAAGGCTTGAGAAGAGTAAAGAGGAACTGGTGCCAAACGCTACTAAATAAAACCATGGCCGTTGTGGCGACTTCACACTGCTGTCTAACAACCCTGCACTGGGAGGTGCAACTGGGCATCTGCATTCTTCTAGTGGAAATAAACAGGAGCTTTTGATCCCTGCCTGAGTTATTACGTTGTCTTGTTTCACTATCCTATAAAATAATTGGTACATCTGATTTAAAATTAGATGTTTGTGCATGGTGTAGTAAACATCGCTGTTAGGGACAGTGACAAAAACCCAGGTTCTCCTGCATTTGGAGGGCAATGAGGTAGAGCTAGGGGCCCCCTCAGCAGGGCGGAGAGCCCCTTATGCATCAGGGGGCTCCCCTGACTACTTATGCACGTTCTCTCCACCTTAGTCCTCTACCTGACCTCTAGCTACATTTTTATCAGTATTCCTGGACTCCCTGGAGTAGAGGTGATCTGGGGGATAAATCAGGTTTACTAACAGGTGCTTTGCAGCTATACGAGGGGAGGGGTACGTTGTTTCTGTATTTTCTAAAATTAACAGTGTCTCTATAAAATGACTTTAAAAAAAAAAATCCTCCTGTTTTTCAAAGGATAGTAATCATGTTAAAAGATCAAATGTCATATAGATCTTACTTCCTTTTGTATTGAACTATCTACAAAATACTCTCAAGGTCTTTCTTGAATATATTTTAACAAGATGGGTTTACTTATATATATTATTCATTCTTACATATGAAGATGTTTAATAAATAGTTTTGCTAATCATGATTTACTGCCTGAACATATTTGAAATATTTCATAATAAAAAATAAAAGTCTTGTTTTGCAAAATAAACACCAAGTTACATACAAAATAAAATAGAGAGGTCTGTTGCCTGCGAGGGCGCAGAGGCCAGGCCTGTGCCCGGTGGTCTGCCTGCCCCTGGACAGCCCCCGTTTGTGCTTTTCCTCACTCCCACGCAGCTCAGCCTCTTCACACCCCTTTCCTGCCTGTCACATCTGTTTCCATATATGTTTCATATTGATCTATGCATTAAGCCTAGTGCCCAGGCTTTTTAGCTTAAGAATGAGCCTTTCCTCTTGCCTCTTACCATTCTACCCTGGTCTCTCTTCTTCAGGGATGACCCCCAGGGGCACCGGTGGCAGAGCGATTGTACAGTTGCTTTTGTAAAAATTTAAGCTCAGGGCATATCATACTGAGACTAGGCCCTCTCTGATGGACTAAGATACAAACATTAGCAGACAAGTGTGAGCTGACTATTTTTTCTTCTGTCTGGCTTGATGTGGTTGTAGAATTAGCTGCAAGCCTTGGAGGCTGGCTCCCCCTGGAGTTGTACACAGCCCCACCGTGCATTATTTTTGCCTCTCTGCATAGGTTTTGTTAATAAGACACAATGGTGTTAAATGCATATTTGCTCCTTGTAAATAGCTCATGTGTACCAAAATAATTTTCATTCTTTACAGCCATGCTCATGCTCCTATCTGTCAGTGACTCGGGCTGCTCCTTCTCTACCTGTTTTTGCTTTGTTTTAGGCATTGGTGAAGGTCAACGTGAAACTGAAGCCTATGCTAGACTCAGTGGCTGCAAACCGAAGTAAATGGGAGGAGCTGCACCAAGAAAGACTGCTGGTCTCCGCTGCCTCCCCAGCCCCTACCAGCCTCATGGTGGCTGAAGAGGACAGGAACTAATCCTGGGTCTTTGCAGAGGTGCTGCAGTGTGACCACAGCCTGGAGTCCCAGCTCCTCCCGGGCCACGTCATCCTTTTGTTCTCATAGCTCAGACAGACCTAAAGTCTCAGGGGTGCGGATACAGTGGGAAGTGTGCCTGAGTTTTCAGCATAGAGTGGCCAGCAGCTGAGAGCAGGACAGAAAGACAAAGAAGCCAGGGGAAAAGGGAACTGGGACCCTCCACTGACCCACAGATGGCACATGAGCTGACCACAGCTTGGGGATGAGGCCTGGTCTGGACCCACAGACCTGGGAACAGTCAGGTCTGGCCAGTTTGAGTTTCGAGAACATGGAACAGTGAGAGCATCCTTGTTGCTGCTTCGTTTTGTACACGCTTTTCAGTTTGTTACCAGCCAAATGCTCCCTGGTTCGGTGGGGTGAGCTTTTTTTTTTTTTTTTTGTGGGGTGAGCTTTTGTGCCATGTTGCCCCCAAGAATCCAGCTGTGTATTCCATAGAGGCATTTCATTTTTAATCTACAGCTTTTCTTCTTTTAAATATAAGGAATATGATTTATTTGGGGTGGGTAAGAAAGAAAAGAGAGAGGATAGACACCTATATCAGAGCTGAGTGCCTCTCCTGTAGCTTCTTGATGTGGGAACAGAGCCTTTAGAATTTCATACCTAAAAGATAAAAACTATGCAATCCTTATAGACACCAACCGGTCCTAATCACCCCTCCCAAGGGCCACAGCAGCAATACCACAAATGTGTTTGTTGTCTTTGATGTTTACATAAGATTTGTAACTATACAGTGAGCTCATGGTCCTGTTTTTCAGAGTTTCAAAATCCAACTGTCATTGTAGACTAAACCTTCTCCCATAGATTAATAGACTTTAATTAAAGCAAAGATGGAAGGAAATCTATGGCCAGATTTACCCAAGTCACCTAAGAGCATTTAGGAACTATTTTCAACAATGAGAGGCATCTCATAAGACACATGATAGAACGCTGGAATCTGAACACTGACTAGCTCGAGTTCTTCCAATGATGTGCTCTGGAATAAAATTTACTATCACTGACCAATTTAAATCCAAATGCTAGAATCCTCACTTTTTTTTTTTTTTTTTTTTGTGGGACCAGGGTTCAAACTCACAACCTTGTACTGCCAGGCAGGCACTTGTGCCATGGAGCTATCTCCCCAGTCCCCTCATTTTTATATTAAGTGTAAGAAAGAATACTTGAAAGGTTAAGAAATAATGGTCTGGCACTTGGGAGATAGCTCAGCAGTCTAAACATCTCCTTGGCAAGCTCAAAGATCCAAATTCAATCCCCAGTACTGCAGACCATGCTAGCCCCAGAACACCAGAGGCACTGTGCCAGCCACCAAAACCCAGTGTGGTAGCACACTCCTGTAATCCCAGCACTGGGGAGGCCAAGCTAGGAGGATCACTATGAATCTAAAATGTTTAGTGAAACCCTGTACCAATAAATAAAAAATAAATAAAAAGAAAAATAATGGTCTGGACAGAAAACACATTCTATAGGAAGTCAGGCTTACAATAAGAATTTACTCTACTAGATAGACATCATGACTAGAATGCCTCTCGCTTTACGTAAGACACTGAGGATCGGGTGTATTTTATGCAGAGAATTCTAGGCTAGAAGTTAGATGTTTGCCTTACCTGTGTGACAACTAATTGGATAAGGAGATAAGTCATTCATCTTTCCACACTTGTTTCCTTATTTGTCAAATAAGATTATAATGATTTTTCAAACAATTTTAGAACTCTTTTTTTAAAAGAAATCTTTTAAAGAATCTCTGTGATATGCAACATCTAAAATCTGAAGCCCTCTGCTTAAAGCAGAATTTATAGACCTAGAGTCCCTGCAAATCTCTGTCCTTGGTTACTTACCTGGTGATCCACAAAGGGACACTGAGGGCTTTGAAAAATCTCTGGACTAATTCAAACCTGAGATTCATTCCAGCTCTGGAAAATCTAACATGTGCAAGACCTTTTTGTTCTTCTGTTCACTGATCAGTATTAATTATTGATGTTGCTAATCAAGTCTTAAAAGACAGAGAGGCTGGGGTCCATAGCACGTTATCTTCCTGGCACACTGGGATCATCTGGGAAGTGTTTAAAGAAGGAACGAATAAAAGTAAAGTATGAAAATGGAAGCGAGAGGCAGCAGGTGATCACAGAGAAGACGGGCATCTTGTTACGACACCAAGCGAAGTACAGGAGAATTATAAACCAGGCAAGGAGAACGAATAATGACAGAAGACAGCAGCAGAGCAGGAAAAAGAAGAGAGGAGGTAATAACGGAAAGATAGGGACTGAGACAGGTGCTACCGGGAACTGCCAGAGGAAAGGGAAAGTCAGCCCAAACAAAGGCAAATGGCACTTCCAACCAAAAAATGAGGGTGCGGAATCCTGTCCTCAGTTGCTTAAGAAAAAGACAACTGAACAGGGAGGGGTTTGATAAAGAAGAGAAGGAAGGAACGGAAGCCCTAAACATTCTGTTTCTAGCCACGCTCTTCAGCTGTCTCTGCAGGGAAGACAGGAGGAGCGAGAGGAGAAAATGAGTGCAGGAAAAATTGCTTCCGCAGAGCAGGTAAGAGGAGGTTGTTCAGATTTATGGATTTTATTAAGTCAGTTTTCTGAATCACTCCGCTATAAAGGAGAACGGCTTCTGCAGGGCCGGCTCACTTCCTTCAGGTGAGGAACAAAGGGAGGGCGGAGTCAGGAGCAGCCTGGCTCGCCAGAGCTTCCTGGGCTGAGGTGGAGAAGCGCTGCAGGTGTTTCTAGTCTTGTGCCGCCTCACGTTTATGTCACAGACGGGAACTGAAAATTAGTCCGTGTTGAGGCAGCGCTGAGTCTACGTCTGTTATCCTCCCCAGCACTAAACAAATAAGTAAAAAGCCAAGACAAATGGATGCCACCCCATCTTACAGCAACATTTTAAAGCGCGAACTTTATGATGAAAAAGAACCCAGGGTCTGTGAGAGAGTGCAGCCGGCGACAAGCGCAGGAGCCACCCTGACTGTTGATGCTGCGCATTGCTAAGGGGGACATAATTTATGGCACAAACCCAATGGCTTCCACTAGGGTTGAGTTTTCCTCCCATTTTCTTGCATTTTTATTGGCTTCACGGCACGGTTGCCAATAGCAACATCCACTGCTAGCCAGGAGAGTTCAACACCATTGCAATCTGCCATACAGGGGAGCCCTGCCAATGTCAACCATCAATCAAGGAGCTGTGTGTAATTGCCTCCATCTATTTCTCCTGTCTCGAGATATCCTTCCCATTGTGGGTCAGGATTGAGAAACTGCTGACTCATGCCGCGGTCTGCTCTTCTAAGACCGCGAGGCAGTCGAAGTGAGGGCGGCAGCCTTCCTGCTCCCATAAGCACCTGGGGGTTGCAGGACTGACTCCTGAAAGCCTGGGGTAATTTAAACCCCTTTGTAGGATAATTTAGAATTGCCAAGATTGTGAGGTATGTGTGGCTGGCCATATTTTTTTGTTTTTCAAAAATAAAGAGAAAACTCCCCCAATCATTATTATTGTTTATTGCCTATTAGAGGAAGGTATCTGAAATATGAGCTTTCTTGTAAAACCTCAAGTTGATGAAATTAGTTATGCTTCCTCAGGCCTCTTGACATGAATATCTGAAATGGTATCATCCTACTTTTTCTACGTGTATTTTCTTTTCAGATGTAACATTTATTTGTACCAGTCTAGATTCTGGATAACATGGGCTCAGCTTGCAACATAGCCTATCTTGGGGGTTGAGAACAATGAGGCATTCTGGGAAGAGCACCATTTTTACTGTGTACAGTAGTCTGAGTAAGACTCCAGCCTGCCTGGCCACTGGCTGGACCTGTAGTCCACATCGCAGGTTTTTCACTGATCAAATAAGAGCACTGACTCTCATTCCATTTCCATACCAACAGAGGAAGCTGTGTTTTGCTTTTTAAAGATTTTCTAGGCCATTTTATTTCTTCCTCTCAATTAAAATACTAACAAACCTAAACAGGTCATGTTTTCACTGAAGATAAAATAATTACTTGTGTGTGGTACATATAAAAACAATATATATTTTTAAATGTATCCTTTGGTCAGTAATACATTTTAAAAATACATATCCTTTTGTTTCACAAAGAGCAATTTTAAAGTATTTCTTTCCTAGGTGTCCCATAAATGATAGTCATTGATTTAAAAGTAAATTTATTAAGTGAATTTTTTTAAAAAGCACTACACCTGCATTGTCTCTGTTTTTAAAACCTGAGATGTCTATGAAATTCCAGGTATTTTATAGTTTCAGACATGTTGGACTGAAAACAATCTTTACACATTTTATATTATTTTATTTATTTTATTTATTTTTTCTTATTTCAGAACCCTTGTTTGTTTATTCACTCATTTTCATGGCCAGCTCAGCCCGCCCCAAGGGCAGGGCTGGCACAGCATGTGGTGCTGGGGATTGAACTGCAGTCCCTGAAGCCGCCCAAGCTTTCCCAAGCAGGTGCTTTAGACCACTGAGCCATCCCGCCAGGCCCTACACATTTTATATTAGAGAAATGACAATATGTTAGTTTTCCTGGTA
This sequence comes from Myocastor coypus, assembly GCA_004027025.1. Taxonomy (NCBI): domain Eukaryota; kingdom Metazoa; phylum Chordata; class Mammalia; order Rodentia; family Myocastoridae; genus Myocastor; species Myocastor coypus. The sequence continues at coordinate 9,745 of PVJA010046699.1, forward strand.
TTTGGTTGATTTTTCTGTGTATTAAATGCTATCATACTTTACTCATTTACCTTAGATCATTAAGCAATCTCAATTTACTCTGTAGTACAATTATCATAAAATCTGTTTATCTATAAAGACAAAATAGAAAAATAAAAATCCATTTTCCTGATAACTTTCATAAACTGCAGATAGACAAAACCAGTGTCATCCCCAGTGACAGTGCGACACAGTTTCCTTCGAGTGGGACCAAAATCTAAATCTACTGGGGAAAGATTTAACTATAAAAAAAAAAATGTCTGGCCTGGGGAAAAAAGGCAAAAAGGACTCATCGAAGCAATGGCACCAACCCTAATCTGGGACTTCTAAAAACTCTGGCAATGTCCCTGACATGAAGTTGCATTATGGGCCTCAGAACTACAGTCTCTGACACTGTCATTCTGCCACAAGCTGTAAAGAACTCCCCTGAATGCAAATGCACCAGGGATGTAAAGGTTAAATCTAACTACAAAGTCTCCAAGGTGAACAATAATAGAATAAAATACACAAATGGCAGAAGTAAAATGAGGCACGTCCGGAGAATTATGTGGCGAGCACTTAGACTGAGCAGTGCACAGCACTGTCCACACAACTGCCCTCCCCTCAGCTAGCCATTCTGGGTTGTACTTCTCCTTTAATTATGAATATCATTGCATATTTGCTCTATCTCTCAGCAGCGTTAAAGATCAGTCATTTACCTGTGTTGCCTGTCTACGTCACTGTCAGCCAGTGTATACCCTGGTGCAGAAATATGTGAAGTAAGTGAAGTTTTTGTTAGGAAAAGCGTGTTCTTTAAGACTATAATTTATCTTTGTGCTCACTTTCTGGGTACTTTCGTGTGTTACAATCTTAATTTTTTTTTGCTCTAGATTCAGATTAAATCATACTTAGATGAATTAAAAACAAGCATACAGTATGGAAATAGGAAGCTAGGTTTCGTTGAGCTTCATTCCCTTGAGGGGGGATATTGCTTCTAGCATTTTATTTTGATGTACAATCATCTAAAAAGGATCCCCTACTGACTTGCTTCCTAATTATTATTGTTTTGTACAAAGCAAGGGAAATATATCTTCGGTTGAGTTGTTTGAAGCCATTCCCTTTGTGTGTATTTCCCAGGCTGATGTTTTGTTGTAAGAACACTACATTTTAGACTGCTTGGCCATTTTACAAGCAACTAATCCATGATTTTCAAACAGACTCCTTTAAGAAGCCTAAATAAATATGTTTGTTTTTAATAAAATGCTTAATGTTTGATGAAAGCTCTGAATTTTTTTTTTTTTTTTTTTTTTTTTTTTTTTTTTTTTTTTTTTTTTTTTTTTTTTTTTTTTTTTTTTTTTGAGAAGGCTCAAAGAAAGAAGCATGTCTCTGAATATCAACAGTTGAAATTCTCATCATTAACTTTGTCTTCATCCAAGATATTTGTTTGCATGGGAGGGACACTGGGGTAGCACTTTTAAAAGGACTAAAGGTTCTTTGAATTAGTGAAGTTTTCCTGGAGGTAGGAGACCCTGCAGCCAAATGCCAGGTTCCAGAGTCCATTATACGCTGCTCAAATTTGCATGCGCAATTACACAGGGGAATCGCATCGACACAGGACCATCAGCCACACTGATGCTATACAATTATACAATGGCTTCGGTGCTTAAACTTTAAAATTCTTCCACCATTGTGCCTGTTCTGTTAGAACAAACTGCAGCAAATGATCCAAGGCCAATTCAAATGACTGGAGAAGAGGTGCCTGGGGGCGCAGGAAGGGCTGCAGTGTGGCCCACTACTGGCCAATGGAAGCAATCACTAGCGCTAGCCATGGCGACTGCTATCGTTTTTGCGCTTTACAGTCTTCACTTTTAAAGTGAGGTCAACCATAAGAAACCCCAATTCACAAAAGGGCGGTGAGGAATAATGTGGCAAGTTAGGCAAAGCAGGGCGGGTACTGAACCGCCTGCATAAACACAGTGCTTGCATTAGCTCTTTGTTTGGCTGGATGGTCAGCGTCCACAGTGCTGCCTTCTCTGCTAGTCCTTTTTATAAACCATAATCCTGTTACACTGTCTTGAAAGGCAAGTTCAGACAATAACACCGTGAACCTCAAAACGCAAGCTAGTCGATCCAAAGCAAGAAATACTCAGAAAGGAAATGTAATTAAAATGTTAGTAAAGTTGGAACCATCCGTGAAAGGAGTGTTCCTAATGAGGTGAAATATCTCACCATCTGCATATGAAGTATAGTCTTTGTAAAAGCCTTAGAAGATAGAAGAGATGGTCCTAAAGCCAGTCAACTGCATGAGCCCTCTGGCACTTTTCTTTCCTATGTTCAGTGAGTGATGCATTTGGAGATAGGGATACAAGGTAGCTGGTCCCTCAGAGTGGCCGTTCTGAAGAAAATGATCATGAATCAAAGGGACAGAGAAATGGTAAATAGAACCTGGTTTTTCAGCAGGACTTCCTTTAGGAAGTTGCATGCCCACAGGGTAAATAAGAAAACACACCTTCCAACTAGTTTTAAAAGAAAATGTGAAATATATATAATATACAATATATAATAAATGCAAAATATATTATACATACATATACCATGGGAGTTGGGCATCTCACATTTTGGCAGGCATTCATAAGCACTCTAAAAACCAAATATTATACTTTCTAGTTCTGCTGATATTTACCTAAATTGAACATCTCCCCAGGGTAAACCTGACTCCCTTTGTGAAGCAAAATCTAGCCTGAGACTCACCCCATTTTCTCAATCCCTAATTCTTTCCTACAAGTCTATAGTTCATTTTATTACAACCCCCAAATGCTTTCCTATTGCCTGGAATGCTATTATGCACCTATTTTGTGGTATATCCTCTAGCCTTTCAAGATTTAATTAAAAACAAGATGATCCTTTATAATGCATGATATTCAATCCTGTTTATTGCTCTCTAGGATTTCTAGATTTCTATCATTGATTAAGGGGCCTCCTTTCACCTCTCCTTTCCAAAAAGAAGAAGAAAAAAAAAAACCCTACCCTATTCCCCAATTGCCTATCAAAGACTCAATCAAAATCGATCTATCACAGTAGCAGTGGTGGTCATGCCAATTTCACAGTGTGACTGGTTCACTCATTGCATTTTGAAAATGACCCTTCCCTCCATCTGTCTAAGCCGAATGTTCTGCTTTTTTCAAGCCAGGCCACTGGAGCAATAGCACATGAAATAAGGAGGAAGACACAGAATGGCTTCCCCTGCCAAATTCACTTTCCATGCTCACAGACAGGTAGCAACACAGAAAAAGAATCCCTGTAAGGATTCCTTGACCATGTAGGGATCAAAGTTATACCCCTATTATTTTTCATAAATTTTCAAGAAGTCATTTGAATGTTTTAATGAGGTAAATACATCTTGTGAAATAGATGATTAAAATAATAAAAAGCAATTCCCTGTTTCTGTGTTCTTTTATACCATCAATTAATATCAACTTAACTGAGTAATAGCCTATACATAATGATTTTGAAATACTGCATCTAAGTTTCCAAAAGACCAGAGTTGACTGTAAGGGAGAAGGCACATACACTCTCAGTTCTGAGCAATAGCCAGCCTCCTCCAACTATGTACCTTCCTAGGTATAAGACCCTAAAAGCATGCACCACAAATAAGGCTCAACAAAGCCTGAGGTCATGGTTATAAAAGTATTCCTTGGATGTTCCTGTTTGCACCCAGTAATGAAAAACTCCAAAAACTCTCAGCTAGCAAGAACACTGAATAAGAACATAAAGTCTATTTTTCTATGATAAAAGCCACGGCACACCTACTGAATTCTCTTTGTGATATGAATGATTAGGAGCCCTAGATGAATCACTTCCTAATGTCTGCTTGCAGCCGCAGCTGGGGCCAGCAAGTTCAAAGTCTTCTGCTCACACCAAGTTAGCTGATGGTCTAATGAAGGAAAACAGCCCAGTAATCTCCCCTTATATTTTCTTGGCACAAAAACCAGGCCCTTACAAACTATATAGGAGACATATGGATTGGGTTAATCACCACACTATTTGCTATGGAACTCACCTGCTAGACAGCAAGGTTCAGCATCTACGAATGTAGGTGTAGTCTTGAGCAAATTATTTAAGCCTTTAAATAAACTAACCCAGAATATTTTATCAATAATATGCACATAACAGGACAATTTTTAATTATATCAGTGGGCTATAATGGAAATGGAGCACATTCTGCAATTTACACATAGAAAAAGCCGTGGCCTTGTCGACCTCTGGAGATGACCAACATAAGGAGTTGCTGAATAACTATATGTAAATGTATTTTGCTTTTAAGAAGTTTACCGGAAGCACAGCATAAAAAGAACCAACCAATTCCCAGGGAATTCCAAAAAGATTACCTAATATTCTCACTGTTTTCCAAAAACAAACAAACACAAAACGATGCCGTTATACAACGAGATGTACAAGCCTTAGATCTCCAAAGGCATTAGCCCTTAAATCCCGCTCTCTCAGATAGTCACCAACGCTCAAACACTAAGAGGGAAGTCTGATATTCCCATATGTTAGGGAACTCATAAGTTTAGTGTTATTTGGTTCATTCTCGTTTTTAAAAAAGCAAAATAAAGCAAAAAGACAGGTCACGCCTCACAGTCCAAAGTTGCATTTGTCATAGAGACTACAACTCCCAGCATGCAACGAGGCCACATCCGGGAAAAACGCTACCTCACGATGCATGCCGGGACGTGGAATTACGTCACTGAACGAGCGAAGGTGTTTCCTTAACTCTCCAAATCATGTTGCTAAAGAATTTGAATTATCCCAGGACCTGGCAAGAAATTAAGAATATACAAGTAATCTTGTTTTGTTTTTTAAGGCTTTCTTTTCTTCATCAAACCTAACTTCTGACAAAGTTAAGTTTCCGGTTCTCTCGTTGCCTTGGAAACCAACACAGCAATCATGGCGGTTCTCGCTGGGCTAAGCAGCACGCAGATCCCCGACGGTGAGTGCACCGCCGTGGTGTACCGGCTCATCCGCGATTCTCACTACTCCGAGGCGGTGCAGCTGCTGGCCGCTGAGCTACAGCGCAGCCCCAAGAGCCGCGCCGGGCTGTCGCTGCTTGGTTACTGCTACTACCGCCTGCAGGAGTTCACGCTGGCCGCAGAGTGCTATGAGCAGCTGAGCCAGCTGCACCCAGAACTAGAGCAGTACCGCCTGTACCAGGCCCAGGCCCTGTACAAGGCCTGCCTTTACC